>VYZS01033512.1:12459-23718 GCA_013400695.1 Neodrepanis coruscans
AGAGTAAACCAATGGCTGCTCCAGCCAGCCCTCTCCCCTTTCACCTGGAAGGTCACTTCTTAATGTAGGAAATGCCCAGATTTTCTCTGTACCACTCTTCATCCTCTCATTTGGTTTGCCCTTTGCATTAGTGTAACCTCATTTGTTCGCCAGAGCACTAACTATATCCAAGTGGACCAAATGTGTTCTCAGCTTTGCTGCCTTGCCTCTTAAGAGCTGAGCAATTCTGATAATTTGTAGTTTTCTACCTTATNTGTTGGTTTTTGTTTTGTTTTGACTCCTTATGGTGCTCTCAAGTTGATATAAGTTTCAGGATAAGATGAAGGGAACAGAACTTGTTGCCCGATGAAATATGCAAATGGATGGAGATTATACAGTGCTCAAAACTATTCTTTCCTATCTCACAGGAAAGGCCTGGACACACTGCAGCTGGGCAAACTGGAGTGATGAGAANCAGGCTCATATTTCTACATAGATCTTTAGACAACCAATGAATCTTAGTCTCAAGGTAGAGAAATAAATGACTGCAGCATTATCTAGAAGTGCCTCACAGCTCTGTCATGGACCTCCCTGCAGCTGTAACACACCTACCTGGCCTTTTAGCTACTGACAACCTATTTAGGATAGAAGGTCCAGGAGTAAAATAATGTGGTTCCAGATTATGTACCTACATCAACGTACCTGAAGGTCCTTTAGGTTAGTACAGCTGGCTTGAAAAGCCCTCGGCTTTCTTTGTGGGTTTTCAACCATAACTTATTTCATTTGCCCTTTCTTGTGTTTCCCTGAAGTGTCTCTCTTATTCTATATGAGATTATGTGTCAGTCACCAATTATCTCTGAATTCTGACAAGTGGAGAATGTTTCTCACATGTTGGCAAGGACAAACACCATCTCAGCTATACCTGGTTGACTAGGATGCTGGGTTGCATCTAGGTTNGTGTGGGCATCCTAAAGAGAGCTTAAACTTCAGAGTAACGCTTGGAGTTTTCTCTCTTGGTCTATCAGTGAGACTCCTCTTACAAGTTTTTCTGTGGTGAGAAAGTTGGCAGATCTGATCTCAGCATGGATCATTTCACAAGACAGAGTAGATGTAGTCACACTAACAAAAACTAACTTGGCAAAAATAACTCTTTCTTGCAATCCAAATCAAAGCATCAGATATCCTGCTTTCCATATACTTTTCTCTGTATAACTCTTAACAGGCTCAGAGCGCAGATGCTATTGACATCAGCACAGCTGTAAGTATTCAGTTCTGTTGGTAATCAGACCTCAGGTCTCAAGTCAAGTACCCAGGGAATAAAGAGCATGCACTTAGTGACTCCTGCGAAATGTTCAGTTTAAGTGGCTTGGACAGCTCCACAAAGATACTATGCAGTAGGTTGAGAGATAAAATATGTTCTTCTGGGGAAACATCCATGTGAGAGCTCCAGCCTCTCTCCCTACAAATGTCAGCCTCAGTCACCTCATGCTTGTCTGCTTTTGAACAAATAGAGAACAGTGGTCAAAATACAGCAGTTCTTCTACATGTCTTAGTGCTGATTCATCCCCTGAGCTAGGGCATCCTGTACACTCAGCAAGGGTCTCATCCCACACACAGCACGAATGTGTGATAAGACCCATCATAACACCAAAACTGGATGACATAAGACAGGGGGCTGTGCAGGTTGTACAACCATTGCTCCATCATCAGAACTGGGTCCTTTCCCAAAGGAACAAAAAAAGGTACCAAAGGGGATTTACACTCTGGTACTTTCTCATTCCTGGGTGTGGCTTTGCAATCAGAATGGGCTTCTAAAAATCTATGGCCTCCTTCTTCCATCCCTAATTAAAGAAAAATACAGGAATCTTAGTGAGGAAAGCCTTGACTTATTTCAAAGCTGCAGCCACAGAGCATGAAAGTTCAGCTGATCCTCTCAGTAAGTTTGGGCAGAAACATTTTTAAATCTAGTCAGAGACANCTAGAAGTGCCTCACAGCTCTGTCATGGACCTCCCTGCAGCTGTAACACACCTACCTGGCCTTTTAGCTACTGACAACCTATTTAGGATAGAAGGTCCAGGAGTAAAATAATGTGGTTCCAGATTATGTACCTACATCAACGTACCTGAAGGTCCTTTAGGTTAGTACAGCTGGCTTGAAAAGCCCTCGGCTTTCTTTGTGGGTTTTCAACCATAACTTATTTCATTTGCCCTTTCTTGTGTTTCCCTGAAGTGTCTCTCTTATTCTATATGAGATTATGTGTCAGTCACCAATTATCTCTGAATTCTGACAAGTGGAGAATGTTTCTCACATGTTGGCAAGGACAAACACCATCTCAGCTATACCTGGTTGACTAGGATGCTGGGTTGCATCTAGGTTATAGGATAGGCTCCAAGAGGGACCTGTGTTGCATTTTCCACATACCAGAAAATGTCGGGTTGCTGATTATCTCTAAAAGTAACAACTTTTTGAAAGGTTTCTGTACATCAGCCAAAGGGGTCTTCTATTACAATGCCCTAAACCTTTAGGAGGTTTGTCCTCAAGAGCTTGCATGTTCTCTACAGTGAAGTAAAAAGCTTTCTCTGCTTCACTCTTCTTCCTCTAATTCCCTATGGAAATGGGGTTTACAGTGCCAAATAGCCTTCAGAATTTGGTTTGTCCTGAACATACTCATCTATCTCTTATGTTCTCTGAGCACTACTACCAGGTCAATCCCTCAAGTGGATGTTTGCTGCTGAGTCTATATGATATATTCATGGGTGCTTGACAGCTCTTCCAAAACAAAGAAAGAAAACAGCATGTCTTTGCAATCCTGATGATCCTTCGAAAGCCCTATGAGACGCGTGTAAGCTTTGGAATGACTTGGCCTTAAAAATCAGGCTGTGCATCCCACCTCATCTGCTGCACTCTTATAGAAACAGACCAAGCACAGTGGATTATTGGTACCAGAGCATGGTGTGAGGTTATGGGTTTCAAGCTGGAATGCAAAACAGTGCTCAGATTTGCAGGGCAAGGCAGGTTAAGAGTTGGTTCTAAGGTCAGATAGTCTACATGCTCTGTGTGTGTGGGCATCCTAAAGAGAGCTTAAACTTCAGAGTAACGCTTGGAGTTTTCTCTCTTGGTCTATCAGTGAGACTCCTCTTACAAGTTTTTCTGTGGTGAGAAAGTTGGCAGATCTGATCTCAGCATGGATCATTTCACAAGACAGAGTAGATGTAGTCACACTAACAAAAACTAACTTGGCAAAAATAACTCTTTCTTGCAATCCAAATCAAAGCATCAGATATCCTGCTTTCCATATACTTTTCTCTGTATAACTCTTAACAGGCTCAGAGCGCAGATGCTATTGACATCAGCACAGCTGTAAGTATTCAGTTCTGTTGGTAATCAGACCTCAGGTCTCAAGTCAAGTACCCAGGGAATAAAGAGCATGCACTTAGTGACTCCTGCGAAATGTTCAGTTTAAGTGGCTTGGACAGCTCCACAAAGATACTATGCAGTAGGTTGAGAGATAAAATATGTTCTTCTGGGGAAACATCCATGTGAGAGCTCCAGCCTCTCTNAGACAAATTTTGGCAGATTTCATGGGACAAACATAAATTACACAAAAATTTTTTCTCTATTTGTCAGAAAAATTTTAAGTGACTAGACTTATGAGCTAAACTTATAAAAGAAGAAATTCCTATTTTGTTACTATGGCACGAATTTTTATCCTTTAGATTTGCCCTGGATTGTACAGAACATTTTGCCTGAAGACTTGAAATAACTTCAGTTGATGACAGACACCTTTTGTATGAAACCTCTGCCAAATGCCTAAAATCTGGCAAAACAAATGGGAATTTAATGATATTGATGAATATTGGATGATATTTACATGTGCTGTCAATTCTGCTTTTAATAATAAGAGTATTCTATTATTTAAATCAGTAGACAGTAGTACTTTTATAGAAGTTAGCAAGTGCTGTAGCCTGCATTCCCACTTTTACACAATGGTTTCTGTATAAAATATTTAAGTTTTAATTTCCATTGGAGCAATTGAAAATATGATCAATAGAAGAAAAACAAAACAAAGCAAAAAATTAATATGGGGTGTATTAATGACTTGTAGTACAAAAGCTTTCTAAAATGCTATGAAAAGCAGAGACTCTCTATTCTTCAGAACTATTTTATATGGAATTTCAATGTTCATTTTTTTACATAACCCAAACTCTACCGAGAAAAGCCTGAAATTCAGAAATCAGTGACATCCATAATGTAGTTATTATCCAAAGTGTATAAAAGGCAGAGGTTTGTGATCATCTGTAGATTTGTGTCTTATGGTAATGATATATCACATAAAAATAAAAGAGCAGTTTTGTTTTGAGCAAAGTAAACCAGAAATGTCTTGATTGTCTTGGCAAAATTTCCCTGTATGTAACTTTGCTCTGGACCTAGTGAAACACTGTTTTGAGTAGAAAATGCTTTTAATGCTAAAAATAGGTCACTTCAAGAATGGGAACCTTTCCACTTGAAGAGTTGTTTCCAAAAAGATATGTCTAAAAGAAAATATTTGCTGAGTATTATTACATGTACTATGAATTTCTTCCAAACTGCATAATTTAACAAATATACTCTTTTTAAGAGAATTTTATTCAGATTGATTTATGCTCCCTTTTACGGTTCCTCTTATCTTCTGAGAATTTCTTTATAAATTCTTTGGTTGTCAGCTTGAAATTTAGCATCTTGGTCACAGAACTGATAGCTGTTAGTGATCTAAGTGATTGACTTCCCTGTCAGACACAGTGCTTGGCTTTCATTTCTCAGCACCTAATCTAAAAACACATGGTGTTTTGCAAAACAGAATGCTGAAACTGAGTTAGGAGACAACGGCCGATGTAGAATCTAGTATGTCAAGTGAGGAAAGATTGATTTCTGGTAGCTACAAAATTTAGGATGAGGCTGTTGCTCTGAAGGAAAGCAGAAAGAAGGAAATACTAGTGGCATTAAAACCAAAAGAGAGCACAACAATTCCCAAGGCCTTGAGAGAATATAGCCTTGTAGCTGGGCAAACGAGAGCTAAGACGAGGCAGGAAGAGTCCCAGCCAGTCACCCAGGGTCCCCTGAGGGAAGCCATAGAAAATGAAGGGCCAATGCAAATTCGGGTCCCTTTTCAAATGAGTGAGATGCAGAAGTGGAAAGACTTACTTGGAGAATATAGAGACAATCCAGACAAGTTTGCAGACTATGTTCAGCAGTTAATAAAGGCCCAGAACCGAAATTGGACCGACCTAGATGCATTGTTGGACACACTCCTCAGCAGGACAGACAAGGAGATGGTTCAAAAAGCTGCAAGGAATGCAATTGGGGTGAACCTAATAACCAGTTGACTTCCAGGGACTGTGGATGACTATTTTCCTCTGCAAAATCTGAGGTGAGATCCCCAATAACCCACGCTGCCTAGAAAGATGGAGAGAGTATCATGGGTGGTGCATGGGCTCCAGAGTGCAATACCGAAGGCCATGAACTGGTCGAGGATATACAAGGTAAAACAAACTCCAGAAGTATCACCATCAGAGTTATACAATAGGCTGTGAGAGGCTATTGCTAAGTTCATGAACATAGGCCTAGAATCAGACACGGGGAGAATACAGCTGATTTATATGTTTTCAGGCTATTCCACAGATGACATAAGGCAAAAACTGCAGAAAGTAGAAGAAAGAACAGATATAGTCAAGTTCTTGTGTGTAGCCTGGGGCGTGTATGGAAACAGGGATCAGAAGAAAAAGAAAGACATGAAGTAAGAACCTAGGAGTCCAAACCCAAAGCTCAAGCCCCAATGCAGTGAGAAAATCACAAAAGGGGAGTGAAAGGATTTCCTTAACTGGAAGAAGGAGACCCAGTCTCCAACCCAATGTGTCTTCTGCAAGAAAGAGGGGCACTGGAAATGAGACTGCCCGCTCCTGAAAAGCAAAGTGAACCTCCAGCTAGCCATGGATGAAGAAGAAGAGGATGACGACTGAGGCAGACCGGAGGCTAGAACTCCAGCAGAGCCTCTGGTTAAAGTCAAGCTGGGGAACGACAAAGTCCAATTCTTGGTAGACACAGTAGATATTGGTAGGCATTTTTGGTCTTGAGCGCTTTAGAGGGGGAGTTAAGTGAAGATACTCTGAGGGTAGTCTGTTCAACAGGGGTGATTGAAACGACACCTTTCTTTCTACCTCTGAAGTTCAAATTGGGCAAACATTGGATAACTCATCAATTCCTCTATATGCCAGCCTCTCCAAAGCCTTTGTTGGGCAGGGACTTGTTAGAAAAACTAGAAGCAGAAATCAAATTCTGTAAGGGGGGGAGATAAAAGTCATAATTACTGAAATTAAATATATCGAGGCAGCTGCTCTCTTCATACTGCTGAAACAAGGGGATATCCCTGCAGAGATTAAGGAGGCTGTTGATCCCATAGTGTGGTACAGCAGCTGCCCGGGAAGGTCCAAATGCGCAGAATCAATAAGAATCAAACTCAAAGCAGGAGCAACCCTGGCAAGACAGGGACAATACCCCTTAAAGCTAGAAAATCACTAAGGATTAGTACCCATAATTGAGAAGTTCTTGAAGTATGGGTTATTAGTGGAATATAATTCCAGGTATAATACTCTCATACTTTTAATCAAAAAGTTATTAGATGGTATAGGATTTGAGGGCTATCAATAAGATAACCGAAGACATTCATCTAATAGTTGCCAATCCCTACACGCTACTGAATACCCTCACAGACAATCTCACGGTAGTGAGTCTAAAAATGACTGAGACAGTCCAGAATATTGTCAGCAAATGTGAAACCTGTTGCTGAAACAACCCTGACATGAGCAAAAGGGTAGTGCTTGGGGTAACAAAGGCTGGGGATTTCCCTGGAGATTATTGGCAAATAGACTTTGCAGACTTACCATGAAAAGAAGGATACAAATACATGTTGGTATCAGTTGACATCTTTAGTGGATGGCTCAGAGGTTACCCTTGTTGCACTAACAGGGCAAAGGAGGTTGTGAAAGTTTTGCTCAATCACATTTTTCCAAGGTTGGGGGTTCCTTTAGGGGTCTCATCAGAGAGGGGGCCGCACTTCATTGCAGCAGTGGTGAAAGAAGTCAGCCAAGCATTGGGGATTTCCTGGGACTTGTATACACCATACAGACCCCAAGCAAGTGGCAAAGTAGAATGAATGAATTGCACTCCGAATGAAGTGCACACAGATAGGCAAAATTTGCCAGAAGACATCACTGACATGAGTTAAAGTTTTGCCTATAGCCCTGCTGAGAATCTCCATCCAGCCAAGATGGAGGGACAACCTAAATCCCTATGAAATTCTGTATGGGAAACCATACCAATCCCCACATATCCAAAGGAATATTCATATGAGAGGGAAAATTGATTTGCAAAATTATTTAATTGCTCTGAGTTCTACTTTGCAGAAGCCGCAGAAGTTCATCAAGGGCATTGGGACTGGATACTGCTGTCCATCTGTTTCAGCCCGCAGACTGGATCTCCATTAAATGGTGGGACCAGGAACCTCTACAGAACAAGTGGAGAGGACCATTCCAAATCCTGTTGACAACTCATACTGCAGTCAAAGTCACTGACAAAGGACCTTGGATATACTTTTTCAGGGTCAAGAAGGCCTCTGCATCAGAGACAGTTGATGAGACAAAGACTGACGCAGAAAAAGAATGATGTGGCTCAGATTGATTTTCAGGTATTCACTGTTTTTTCAGGTAGCAACCATGATGCAGGTTTGGGACCAAAATTTACATGGGGCTCTGGTCCAAAATGTATCTAATATCCTATACAAGAGAAAGTGCTGAATTTGTACATAAATACCAACAATGGTAGAGGATGAAAACTGGCCCCTAAGTGGCATCTTAATGAATGGAACAAGCCTTGAATAAACTCCCAATTCAACAAGTCCTCCAGGTTATCCAAATGTCTTATCATTTGGAGACTGGAGACAGATCACAGAGGCCTATCCACCTCCTGCACCCATAAGTAGTCTGATCCCCCAAAATGGAAAAAGAGAATATACTGTTCCCTGTGTGATTATCAACGTCACGGGAAAAGTTATTCTCCCTGCCTATTGTCATAAAACTGAGTCCAAACTGAGACTAGATTTAAAGATGGTAATAAAAATTGCACAGACACTCTGGAGAATGTTTCCACCACAAGATAAAGGATGGTATTGGATATGCGAGAAGGAAACATGGAAAGTTCTGCCCCTTGATAAAGACTGTGCTTGTGCTCTCGTAGCTGTTATTCCAAATATAACCATAATTGACCAAACCCTGGAACAAGGCGGATGGATAAGAACCTAGCTAAGGAGAACTAAGAGATCTTACAATCCTTTGGTAGAATGCTCCATGACCTTCCATAGCATAATTAGAGCACTAATTCCCTCTTTGGTTGTCATTGAATTGGAAGGAGCACTCGTTAACATCTCAGCTGTTATTGAATAGATATCAAGTCAAATGGCTGATGCAGTTCAGGCTTTGCAGGACGAGGTTCATAGTCTGTCTCAAGTAGTCCTGCAAAATGGAATGGCTCTCGATTATATTCTGGCTGCACAGAGGGAGCAGGGGTTTGTAGCCTCATCAACACAAGTTGCTATTCCTTTATAGATCAAAGGGGAAGAATAAACAAAGATCTGGCTGAGATTCAGAAGCAGATGCATATCCTGCATCAGGTGGCCCTCAATGAAGGCCCACTAGATCTCGAAAAGTTGTTTGAGACACTCACTTCATGGTTGCCAAACTGGACTTGGGTTAAGCAATTGTTCGTGATAATCCTGATCAGTTAGCATCTGTATGATAGTTTACTTTGTGAAATGCTGTCAGAAGTATTGTTTATCTTCAAGATATAGGGTTGGATATAAGTAGAATTGTATAATATGTAGCCTAATAAGTCTGATAGAGTCTAGATGAGGAAAATTCCTATCTACATTTCTAAAGGGGGGAATGATGCTTTAAGGGGTATGCTTAAGATTTTGGGAATTCACTTTAGTTAGGTAGCTGGCTACTTGAAATATTAAGGGCCAAAAACAGCCTGTGTTCCACATGTTTGCCTTCTGCTGTATATGTAAGTGGGGTAGAAGACAAAACATAGAGTTAGGCTTCCACGCCCACCAAAGGCAGGCCTGGGGCAGAGATAGGTAACAAGGGACCATTCTGTTGGATGTTTAAGGGGCATAGTAGTAAGGTGTACTTCAGTTGGATGATATGAGAGGTGGGCACTGAGGAGGTTATAAAAATTAGGAGATTGTTATGATTTTTCTCTTTGGATCGTCGGACGTCACCAGTAAAGCTGTGCTCTCCCGTCAGTGCTTGTTTGTCTCATTTCTTATCTCACCCTACAGGTAACAATGGTAAAGCCGAAAATGCATGCAGTGTGCTTCAGGGGATAATTCATCGGACCTGTATCATCTTCAAATCTGTTTTCTAGATCTCCAAACCGCTGTCTTCAATGCAGTTGCACTTGGTTTCAAGCAGTTATATTGTCATCAAAGGCAAAGACATTTTTGGTTTTGGAGGCACACACCTTTTTAGTGTTTGGATATGCAGATAGTGAATCATTCTTTTTTCATAGAGGTATTTGAAATTTGCAGAGCTGATTTTTGGATGTTAGCACACAAATGTATGGGAAATGGCAATAGAAAGTATGAATCTCACCATACATCTAGCACTGCTTCCTGTTTCTCTCTAAGACTGGAGTTCAAGTGATATACTCAGTTAAGATCAGCACAATCCCTTTAATTACCCCAATTTATCCTGACTGAGATTTTGTCCTGTTTATTTGTCTGACCCAACCATATAGCATTATCTAAGTATGATGCGACTGACCATCCTCCAAACTGGGAAATATTACTTTGGATTTAAAATGAATTTAAATTGTTATTGATGATTTTTTTCAGTGAAGGAATGATACATCACATTTTCTTATGCATGCTCATGTGGATGAGAGAAAAGTTATCTCTACTATGAACTGATGAGAGAATTAATCTATCATGAATTACTGTAACTATACCAACTCCTATGGTGTATTTCTTTTTAGTATTTGCTTAAGGAGAAAGGACAGTGGAGGAAAATTTGGATTGTGTTTCTTATAACGAAAATAGAGGTAAACATAAAATAGTTGTGGTAGTTTTTTTGCTACATGGTAATTTTCTTCCCATTCTTTTTGTAGCCACTTAAAAACACATTAGAAATTGAAATAAAACTGTTATCAGAGGCTGCATTGGTGTTGAAAGTCAGTAGGTAATGATTAGATGTTATTTTCTTAGTAATTGTAACATAGAGCAAAGACAATCAAAAGAAGGAAACTTTTTGTTGAATTTATCTTGAATGTAAAGCAGAGCTGCCTTTGATTAGGTCTTTAAAAGAACTATCTCATTTACAACATGAGCAGTTTATTGTGTGAACACATCTAAAAATCCCCGGTCTGCATTCATGCAGAAGAAGAAATCCAGAAGTACTGTGGACTAGCTAAGAACATTACAAAAACAGGCAGCGATTTCCCTACAGTTGGAAGTAGGGATGATGCTGTGTCTTTGATATTTATGAAATAGTTAATGATTTTCCTCTACAGTGGAATTTATTATCTCAACAGGATATTCATAAACATTTCTATATCTTAGATCCTTCATTAGCATGCTACGGTAACATATAATTACAGTTCAAGCTACTATGAATAGCAGTCTCCATGGACTTGGTGTTTGCTAAATTGGTCATTGTCGTGGGGCTAAAAAAATGAAAGTTAAAAATGATCAAGCCATGGTACGGCGACTTTGCCTTGTGCTGGCGGCCCTGGCGACTGCTTTCTGCTCCGGGGCCACCTGCCCCCATGCCCGCATGGTTTTTTCGGTTGCCCTTTCCGCCCCCCACCCACCTCCGGTGGCGTGGACAGCGGGCGCTGCTGCTGGGAGGTGTGGCTCCGGTCCGATGCAGAGTCTCAGCGCTGTGCGGCCCCAGCTTTGCTGGCCAGTGCGGCGCGAGCTTGCCAGTACGGGTGGTGCTCGCGCCGTCCAGAATGACTGCGGGAGGCGCGATCCCGGTCCCGGGCTGGGGTCGGCCATGGCCCCGCTCCGAGCCGAGGCGGGGCTGGAGCGCGTAGCCAGGCAGGCTGTACCCACAGCCAAGGCATGCGGCGGCGGCAGGACAGTGGCAAGGACGGAGCGGCGGCTTCGCCCAGCGCCGGCGTGGCTCGGCGGGAGCGGCACTGGAGCACGGTCCTGGCTGGACGCTGCCATGCTGCCGGGCATGCGGGCC
>VYZS01033512.1:25958-46512 GCA_013400695.1 Neodrepanis coruscans
AGAAGGTGAAGAGTTCTACAGGGGCAGCTGGACTGCCTCCAGCACAGCGAGACCTTCTCTCTTGGGACCATCCCAGGAGAAAAAAGAGGGCGAGCCCCCGGACCCACGGGGCTTTTTAAAAGGTTCCCAAGTCCCACCCTGTGCCCTCCTCTCTCTCCCAATAGGAAGTGACTCCGAGATGCCAATCCTATCTGTCTTATGTTTATGTCATTGAAATGGTGGTGCACATGCCAAAAACACACGGCTGGATCCCAGCGGTGGATGGTCGCCCACTCATGTGCTGCTGCCAGGAAACATGCCCAGGAGCCGCTCTGTGGTCCAGGCGGACGGGAGTGGGCTCATGCACGCCGGCACTGCATCCGCCACTGCTCCACCAGCCCTGTCTCTCTCAGCTGCTGCCGCGACTGTGGAACCAGCTCCCACCACCTGCGCCATGATGAATGGCACTGGGTACCCCCACCCATGTGCTGCCACAATCCAGGAGTGGGCTCCCCTGTGCACGCTGGGGCAGGCAGTGTGAGTAGCAGGGCTGGGGGCCGTCCTTCCTAAACTTACTCTGGAAAGCAAAAATGAATAAAAAAAAAAAAAGAAAAGAAAAAGAAAAAGATTCAAAACAGCCACATATCGAAAGGTATTCTCATAGGCACTTAAACCATAACAGCATATTAATCTAAAAGAAGGTTTGATCAAGTCACAATCTAAAGATTAGTAGAGTGACAACTCTATTCTCGTCACTTGCAGAAAGTATAAAATTATCTAGAGCTCAGAATGAAATCTCCTAAATAGGAAAACAACTGTATAAGTGCATTCAGTGGGTGTGATTTTACTCTGGAGTTTGTTTTCTTCAAAACTCGTGGCAGTTACAAGCAGTATTCCACTACCATTTAATGAGGGTCAGAGTTTGCCAGCAGGGTTAAGAAGAACTACTTGGTAAAAAATTCCGAAGTGATCAGCATAAAACTGATACACATACAGAAGGGTTTGTTCCCTCATGGGAGGTATTGGACAGTAATGAATACAGCAGTTTTTGTGAAAAACAAGTGCATTCGATAAGCAAGCTTACAATCAATTATCAAAATGGCAAATAGAACTTACTTGATAAGATATCAATACTGGCAAGAAGTTTAATTATTATTTTTCAAATGTGGAATAACTCAAGAAAAGAGTTAAACCACTGAAAAAGAAATCTTACATTTATTTCCTGTTGGAGTTTCATATATCTGTTCAAATAGGAAAAAACCCAGAACTTACAATAAAATGAAAAGTGACAAACTGCTGCATGTAGATCATCCCTGAAAACCTTGCTGGCAATTAAAACTTTTTTTTGAGTTATGTAGCTGTTCATATTGAGGATAATACTTTTATTTCGTTAATTTGACATTTGTTAACATATATTCATACAGAATTTGCTGTTTGGTAATATCATTTCTCTTTGAGGCATTTATCCTAAAGAAATAATACTGTACTCTGAGTTAATTTGTCTGTCACTGACTAATTCTGTATTGTGAGGAAGCAGAAACTTTTCCTGTCTTGGCTTAAATGAAGACTTCTTAAGATGATCATGTTCAATGTTAGGGTCTTTATTCCTGAATGTAGGGGGACATGAATTTTTGCCTGAGAAAAATTAAATGCTAGAGATCATTTACTGGCCATTTTAGTCTCCAAATTATCATAATAGTTAAAAAGGAAAAAAAAAGCACCACCACCCCCTCCACCTTCCTTCCCCCAAGCAAACCATTCCAGATCTCAAACTCAAACATAGCAAATAGCCTAATGGTCAGACACTTTCATAGGAAACTATGAAAGACTACCGTTCATACTGGAGGGTGTGTGCCCTCCAGTTCTTACAGGCTTTTATCTCAACCTCTCAAAATGTGTTGCTTTTAATTAATTTCATAGAATATCCAATACATACACTTTGATTTGCACTGATCAGTCTGTTTAGGTGTGAAATGGCTTCATGTGACAGATCTGCTGCTAAAACCATCGTGTTAGTGCCTGTTTTTGATTTCATTTTTTCTGTCAAATATGGTCAGTAGATACATCGCAGCACACCATTGTAGCCTCAGCTTGGCTACAAGTACCTTGAAGGCCTCATCACTCAAATGAGTTGGCTCTGAGATCAGACCTCTCTTGCTTCTTGCTTTTACGGACCCCAGCATAGACACAAACATTCGACTTTTTAACCCACTCCCTTTTTTCCATGAAAAAACAATTGCTTTTAAAAGAGTATAGGAACATTTTCTCAGCTAGTGATACTGTATGGAGTAAAAAACCCTCCATATTTACAGTGGAAAAGGTACATTATTTTCAAGCAAAAGAAAGTCTAAAAGTTAAAGATTGAAATTGCTATGGAAATAGCCCTCCCTGGACAGCAAGGCACTGTATTTTTGTAAAGAAAATGAAATTCTAATTGATTAAAATATGAGCATTTGGAAAACTTGTCACTAGGAAAAATAGCTGCTCTTTTGAAAGAAAGAATCTGTGCTTGTATAGTATAAATGAAGCTCCCTGAACCCTAAAGAAATACAAATTAGATGAGATATAATTAAAAAAATAATTGTGGCAGTCCAGGGAATACAGAAAGATGCTATTCACAATTCTTTTATATTTTACTTTAAAGGCATCTTGGTTACAGAGAAGTAGCATACAGTGATAGAACTGGACTACTGTTGAGTCCAACATCATTTCATGATATCTGTGTAATTATGGTCTAAGCAGTATAGCTTCAAACAACAGGGATTAGACTTTTGAAAGGTTGTCCTCAGCAGAAAATCACAAACAACAAAATCAAATACAAAGGCTGACAATAACTTACGAGTGTATTTTCACAGTTTCAGTCTAGCTGCATAATTGTGCTGCTGCTTTTTCCTGTGCACTATATCACAGGCTGGTTGCAGGGATGCCTGGAGCCCCTCAAACAGAATCCAGCAGAAATAATGTCTCCACACAGATATAAATCAATGTATGTGTTCAGTATTTCCCACCTATATATCTGTAGCCAACAACAAATTTGTGGTTATTAGGTGGATATAAAATGCATTTGAATGCACAAGAAGGACTCAAAATTTGGTAAAAGTCATAGTTCCATCCTCTCAAGAGCCACAAAGACCTCTGTAAGAGCATCTCCAAATAAATCTGAAATATAGCCTGAATGTTCCTGTAGAGGAGTATAAAAAAGTATCTCTGGACACTGCAAATTAATTAATTGCATTTCCTGGAAAAATGAAAACAAAAGTGATCATGACATGTAATCATGGAGTCCTGCCTCCATGTAGTTGGAATTTCAGAGCTGGCATCCAGCTGGGGCCACGTGTGAGATTTACAGGTAATGTTCACCTGTGACACAGTTCTGTGTCTCCAGTCTTGCAGCCATCATTGACACCTCCTGCTATGCTGGTCTGTTGTTGTTATACTCAATTTTGCAGGATGCAGAAGGTCCACTGAACTGAATCTCTGGTCTTTCTCTTTTCTCTGACAAACCCTCTCAAAACCTGAGTTGTAAGACTCAGGTAACAAACTATAGCAGAAACATTTTGAGTGTGTATATGCCTGTGCATGGAAAAAAAAAGCATGAGAAGAAGAGAAAATGACAAAAAAGACAACCTTCCTGGGAGACTAAGGAATTATCTCAGGGATGTGGAAAGAGGAAAGGAAAATGAAGTCAGTTAACTTCCTAAGACAGAAGAGACGAATGTCTTCTTCCCATGGATTTACAGATAAAGGGATATGCCTCATTTCTAAAATGTTCTTATCATCAGAGCGTCTTTGATGAAGCAAGGTCTGAGTGGACAGAGCAGCAGGCTTACAGGGCTATGTAATGAAACGTTATCACTTTTCCTCTGACGTAGTAGTTCTGTGGAAACAGCAAAAAACTGAATAGCTTAATACAATACCCGGTGATTTGTCACCAAACACGTTGTCAAAATCAATATACTGTTTACCAGAATTTTTTGTATATGGTACTACAGCGAGATTTTTCATTGATGTAAATGGTTTCAGTGCAAAATAACATGAATGAATAGCTGAATTAGACTTCCCAAAGCAGTGTAGAAGTACCTTGCAGAAATTTGGATGAAAAATTTCACTGGCACAATTCTTTCTGGCTTCTGGCTGCTACCAGTACAAAGTACTAGATTAAACAGTTTGATTGCTTGTGATGTATTCTGGGTGCTCAGAATAGGAAGCTGGATAAGTAAATAATAAATGTTTAATGTGAAGGTACATAGGTGTTTGGTTCAATGAGAAACTTGTAAAGCATGTTTGGAGTATCTCCAGGAATTAATGCAGTGCTGGGTTAGTTTGCCTCACCTCCATTCCTTTCATCCTTTTGCACTGCCATGTAGGACTCTACATTTTCCTATAAGACTGCTTTTTTTTTTTGCAATCACTTGGATTGCCACCTGTATTTCCAGTGTCCTCCTGTCAGACAGACATTTAGAGAGAGTGGGTCATATTTAGACTCTCACTAGAGGTCTGGTTGATGCAAGCAGTATAAAAATAGAATCAAGGGCTGGGAGCATTCACAGATGGGATACTGCAGATAAGAAGTGTGCTCTGTCATGGATGGAAACACCGTAGAGAGGAGTATCAGAGCCAGTCCTCCATTGTTGCAAAGCCTCAACATAGTATTTGATGGTGACCCTCTCCAGCAGCTTTATTCTTGCTCCTGGACAGAGTGGGGAGTGGTCCTTCTAAGGCATGACATCTACTTCACTAGATGCTTTTTTCAGCAAGCCAGTAGTTAGGGGATCTAGGGGTAAATAAATTGCCCAGAAGGATAGGGGAATTTGGCACAATACTGAGAGGATGTACTAGGTCCAAATGGACTGTTTACATCTCGGTTTATCTTGGTAAGCAGAGGGAAATGCTCTTTCAAACATGTTAAAATTCATTAAAGCTTTAGAGAGAAAAGAGAAATGTTTGGAAGAGGTAAACTATGGAACTCAGCCATTAGCTGCTACAGAAGTAGGACAGGAACTGCCTGTCTGATCACAATAGAAATAGTAATATGCTGATCTTTTCTGTTTTTCTGTGTCCCACTCCTCCATGACTACTTGCTTGTTCCTAAGAGATATCAACCCTTTGGCTACAGCAGTTAGAAATGTGGTTTAAACAGCTGTCATTTTGCATCCTGATGGCTGTTTAGCTTCCTTTTATCCTCTATCCCAGCCTAGCTCCTCTGCTTGAAATACTGAATGTCCTTCTGGAACAAGTTCTTCTTCGGTATTATGTAAGACAAAAAAACAACTGCTCTCCCAACAGTAGTTAAATTTACTGTCAAACATTTCTGGTTGTTGATGTTTGTTTATTGTTAAATACTGGCAGCTGAGCAGCCATTATCCATGGTGGTGTGGGTGAATCTACACAGCACAATGGGCTGTTCTGTGACCATACATTTTCCCTCGTGTTTTCCTGGTCATGGGCAAGTTAAAACAATATAGAGCTACTTCAGTTCCAAACCCTGAATAAAGGATTAAGAATTTAATGAAAAAATGCTTCCAACTCTCATAACAAAAACCAGCTGAATCTTATTCTTTTATTGAAATGAATGACTTGTTATAGAATAATAGAATGGTTTGGGTTGGAAAGGGACCTTGAAGATCATGTACTTCCAACCCCCCGACTTGGACGGGGTCACCTCCCACTGGATCAGGTTGCTCAGGACACCATTCAACCTGGCCTTGAACACTGCCAGGGATGGGGTATTCACAACTTCTCTGGCCAATCTGTTCCTATGCCCCAGGAACAGCATCCTCACAGTAAAAAATTTCTTCCGGATACTCAATATAAGTCTACTGTCTTTCAGTTTAAAGCCGGCCCTCTTTGTCCTTTTGACTTCTAACCTGGATTTACAAACAGAAGTAAGAGAAAATACTAGTCTGCTAAAAGTTACCACTGACTACTATCAAACTAGTTTGATTCAAAGACCACCACGGCACAGCTCATGTGCCTAGGGCTTCCAGATAGGCTTTTGCAATGGAACACCTCTAAAGCTGTGACACAGTGAAGAATTTGCTGTTATCAGATGACAGCAGTTAGATTTCCCATGGATTTCTAGTCCAAATCTATGGTATGCATCCTTGATTTTGATAGGTATTTCACCTGCGAATATGGATGATTTTTTTTTAAATCACGTGTTCAGCATTTACAAGCACTGTGACTTGAATTTTCAGTTTGATATGAAGAATCTTCAGCAGTCACAATGTCTAGACCTTGTTAATATGTTCGTATGACTGCCTAAAGCAAAGACTTTCCTAGTTAGAAATAATAGTAGCAGATAAAACTTTCTTATAATGAGCAAGGAGTTAACATATCAGTGGAAAGTCTAATTACAGACATAAAAACCTAAGTTGTAATTCATATCACACATATTTAATTATTATCGTTTGAGTTTATTTTTTTTTTATTGCTGTAGAAGCACTTTCACCAGCTCAGCACATCATGCAGACTGAGGTAAGTGAAACTTGGAGAGACAGCATTGTACCTCTGTCAAGTAAAATAAACAAGCTCATTTTTATGACTTGAGGTAAGCAGCCAGCATAAATTTCTAAAAAGAGTCTTTATTATCCACAGAAAATTAAGTAACTCTTTAATCCATTTATCATACTGCATGAAGCTATAGTACTTCTGTTCTTCTGTGCTGGAAATAATGGCATCACAGGCACTAACTTTTGGGGAGGTGGAACTTTCTTATCTTTAGTTCACTACAACTTCTTAATGCTCATATGAACTGTTTGGTGAGGACAGAATTAGTGGAACCACTTCTCACTAGTCAATATTAGCATCCAAAGACACTTTCTGATTTACTGAAGACTTGTCTAATAATCATGTTATCTGCTGTATTAAAGAAATCCATGGCCACGGTAGTGTGGCAACCTTGAAAACCCTGAAACAGTTTATAACTTGCTTGGTATCATACTAAGCAGTTAAGCTGATAGTAACATTTTACAGGTTTCACTAGGCATGAAGGTAAAAGTATATGATGTCCTGAAGAAAATGTTGCAATTTTGAGTGGTGCCCAAAGTTTCGAGATCAAGTCTGAGCCTTAATTCTGTGCTTTCCTATCTCTTTCAGTTTGTGGATCTTTGAATTTTAGCCAATGGAGAAGGAAAGACTTCTGAAATCTTTGCAATTTACAAAAGAGAGATGTTCTTTTAAAAATGTGCTCTTTTTAAAAATCTGGTTTTGCAGGGACCTTGGAAATATCTCACAGGACTTTGAGAGATCTGTAAACTAAAAGTTGAAAGTTCAAAGCTACAAGTTTAAAGCATAAAGAATGGTGATCAGTTAGCTGTCACAGTAGGGATGATGTTATCTAGTAATGATGGATAGAGAGCAAACATTGTCATGGTTGCATCTCTAATATATTCTTATTAACTGTTTTCTTTCATTATCATTCTACAAGGTCAAATGTTTGCTTAGAAAAGTTTGCTATCTCTCGTGTGTTTGTGTGTGTGGATGTGCATATATGCTACTGTGAAGTGATTGCTTCACAAGGAAAGCTCATATCTGTGATGTTACCAGAGGACAGATTTTCTTTAAGTGTTGATTTTTTAAGTTTTTCAAGTGCAAGGACCAATCCTGACATTGTATATGATCTATTTGATGGACAGAAAAGTTGTCTGCAGCGTGTAGATTTACTCTGCACTGCAAAAAGCTACGGCACTGTAGGAATTTTTCATTGCTTGGATATACCAATGTGTATGGAAGGTGTTATTTGCAATGTGTGACATTGCAAGAATAGGATAAAAATCTCTCTAGCTTCTCAAGGAACCCCATTATTCATGATGTAACTGGAAAATTTCCTGCTAACTTTTGAAAAGAAATTTGAAATGAAAATAGATGTTTTCCTCTTTTTATGAACTCAAACTGTTTGTATAATGTATAACGTTTATATGCATGTATTCGCACACACCTTTCCGAAAGTTTTTATCCTTGCTTATTTTCTGAACAGCCTTATTTTTGTGTGTTTAAATATCTGTGAGATATGAGCTATTTGTACATTTTGCTCAACACAAGGTGGCAGTAAGACATTGCCTGTGACATACAACAGCTTGGGTTGCTTGTTCTGCCTGTTTACTTCGTCTTCAGATAACAAAAGCCTTCAAGATGAAAGAGCATTTAAAGCAAAAATGGTTGTAATAAGAACAGTTTAAAAGGTACATAGATAAAGAAAATGCTTCAGATAAGATCCAAAATGATTTGTTATATTATATAAGCCATGTTATATTGTGGACAGTATCACAAAATACTGTATTGCTCTCTTTTTAAAATCCATTGTTATTGTTTTCTTAGAATTTGCACATTAAATAAAGGCTGCTTGGTGCAAAGGTGGAAATTTGCCTGGTTTTTAAGCTATAATTTAACAATTTTCCTAATATTGTTTGAGATTCTGAATGTTGGAAAGCAACAGTTCTTTTTTGTCTAGAAGGCACTCTTCTGTCACTGCATTGAGTAGAAGCTACAGTGATGAATTCCTTTTCAGATGCAGCGAGGGGGAGAAATGAAGGACAATGTGTCAGAATGTTCCATTGAAAATGTTAGGAGATATTTTTTTTCTTGTTTTGGTCAGATATGGATTATATGGTAACAATCCTGAGTGCAGACCAACAAGTTGCGAATATAGCTGCTCTTTCTTTTATTATTCATATTCCAGCAGGCCCAGAGCAGAATCAAAGCATAACTGGGCTATTGGACACGCTAGTATGACTACGATTGATCCTTGTGGGACAGTCTATGGTATTTTAGGTCCATCTTACTCTAAACTTCCCGGAATACTATGAAGCATTTGTGCTTCATGTTTTTGGCATGTTTTAGCTGTTCACCTAAAATGGAGTTTCAGCAGGATGACCCTAAGCTCTCAGCTGCCACTTGGTTTGTCAGTAGCCTCTGTACACAATAACGCATTTTTTGAGAAGAAAACAAAAACTATAGATGTTTCAGACAAGCTGACTTAATGGAAACTCTGACTCCTTATTTCACAAGTTATACATGTGTTTTTATTTTTCAAAAATTGGTTGGCAGAGATCATGCTATTTTTATTTCCACTAAAATGATTTACTTATAGCTGCTAAACCCCAATACCACTGTTGATACTGTGAACTCCTCTGCATGTGAATCACACATATAACATCTATAAAAAGTCTATTAGCTTTCTGATGTCAAAATACTGTTAAATAACAATATAGACTTACTTCTTTTCTTGCTTACCTCTTATAGTTTTGCCCTTGAATACTTGTCATCTGGAGATGAATTATGGACTTTGGAACTCTACAAAATAACGTAGTGTTCAGGGAGAAAACTCTCAACTCCAGGATCTTGATTTTATGCTAATGACTTTCATAATGAAGAATAGCCTAGAGACCACCTTAAAACTGGTGTTTGCGCTGTTCTCAATGTGTGGTTTATGCATGACCATAGCATTTGGCATAATAAAATCACATATTATAAAGCTTATCAGCTTGATTGGCTGCATCTAACTACTAGAGATAATAACAAAATTGAGGGTCAGAAGGACTCTTCTGGGAATCTTCCTAGCATTCAGCTATTGTCCAAGAACTCTTTTCTAGATGTTTTGTGTGAGTTTTATGATTTTTGCATCATAAAATTAAAAAGTTTTGAAGTACATGAGGTGCTAAACTAACAGGTTGTGTTTCTTCTTTTTCTTGGATTAAAGATAACAAAATGCTACAATACTCTGCTACTAAGGGATATTTTTTCACAGAGAATAGGGGCTTCTGTTTCAATATATGCCTTGGATGGAAATCCAACATATTTGATGCTTCTCAAAATGTGGCTATTCTAAACATGAAACAGAGACTCTACTGTAAAGGAGTCTTCTCTGAAAATCTCTGACCACTTGTGAGGTATTGCTAAGAGAGTTTGAGTATCTGGTAATATTCTTTTGAAGTTTTTACATTATCTTTATTTTAATCACATGCCACCAGCCAATTAATTTAAGTTTGTAAACCTGAAATAACATTGCATTTTTGACACCCTCATATTATACTTGGAATGACTGAAATACCAGTAAACAGAGCTATTCCACTGAATGTCCAGGGGAGGGGCATGGGAAAAAAAGGCCAGCTGCACACTCCAAAAAAGAAATTTGAGGTCAAACAGTTTTCATGGGAGACAAACTATGTAGCTGGGATTTTCCCAGCTGATTGTGGCTTACAAAATCTCTTTAGATTGTTTATCATGGCAAATTGCTGTACTAGTTTTCCATTTCTACATCTGTTTGTAGGTGTAGACAACACTCAGAAGTGTTCCTTTTCTTGATGGCTTTTTGTACAAGAAAGTGTGGATGAGATGCTAGGACAGGCTAGACATTTGGATGGATTTGCCATGCTGTTCACAGACTTGCTTTCTATGTTTACATACACAGCAGACAGGCTGTCTCTCTTTAGGCTTCTCCACACAGTAGACAGTTCTCTGGAATGAATCATATTTTGTATGCACATGAGAAAAAACATGATCTCTGCTGAGGAGCAGAATAACCTCAGCATTAAAGAAACCTTGAGAAATTCAAAAGCAATTTAAGTTGTCTACATAAAAAGGCCATCCTATCAGTGAAGTATTTCTTACTTTCTGCTTCTGATTAATACATGCAGTCATATTTTTTTATACAAACACATAATTTCCAGCTCTTTTCCCAACGTTGTCAAAACTGGTACAGGAACCACTGGTTTCAGCAGGGTTAGGACTCAAGGATCTGTTTTTAAGATTCGTTGAGCAGTTTTAAGGCAAACCGGTTTGAAAAGCTTTATGTCTTAAATGTTCTGGGACCATATAAAAATGATATCTCTTCCTTTTCCGAGTGTCTTACAGTTCAAGAAGCCAAATATAGCCCAAGCAAGTGAAGAAAGACACAGATATTGGAGCAGTGCAGATCCTGATATTTGTCAACTGAGGATTACAAAAGGGACTTTGTAAATGAACAGTAAAAATTTAGTAAACTATGAACTGCGTGCTCCTTTTATGTCATCAGTTGTTCCTGAGCTCATTACTCATCCCTGAAGTCTGGACTAATTTTCTTAATTTTCTCTGTGGTCTTCATCCTAAGTACTTTGTGAGTGGCAAAGTAAATGAAATAAATTCTTTCTGATTTCACAGCAGAAAAATCTTAGATCAGCATTGAGTGTCATTTGTATCTTGTCGTTGACAGCTAGCTCAACTCTGGGAACAAAGTACAAGAATTAGACTGCTATTTCTTTGTTTTTAAGAATAAACTATTTTAAGGTTAGAATATGTGTCTTATCCTTATAAAATCTTTGGTTTTATTCCTAACTACAGAAACATTATTGTGTGTGTTGGTAGCACTGTCTAGAAAATACCCAATTCAGAACCATAGAACAGGTTCTCTGAGATTCACAGGTGTGGAATGTGAAATGGTGACACTTTTACAATCTCTATCCCTTGTTTGTCCCCTGGACTGGCACTGACAGCTTTAGCTTAGAAGCCAGTAATTGTTATACACAAAAGTGGAGATTAAGGTATTTCCATCTGGTATTTGGAATGAGCACAGGAAATGAAGGAGAGCAAAGAAAAATGCTTAAAGTAACCGTGGAAAATGCTAAGTTAGAAAAGCTAGTATGTCTTGTCTTGATAACAGATTCAGATGCCTACCAAGGCCAGAAGGATGCCTCTGTTAGGGAACAGCATGACTCTAAAGCTGCTCTGGGGCTGGGCCATCTAACCCTGCCACTTCTGTGTTATCAAGTTCCTGAAAGTGGAGAAAACAGAAAATGTGAATGACTCCAGGCCACTGACTAGGACATTTTCGGCAATGCCAGGGGAATTTCTGATTTGGCTGTATATTTTTACTAAGTGGAAGTCATGAAGTTTTCTCTTTTGTAACACAGCGTTCTTAAAGAGTTTTTGTTGGCTTTACATAAAGGCCGTACCCATAATTCGAAAGTTGGGGTTTTAAATAAACGAAGAAAAGAGAGAGAAAGAACAAAAGCCTCCTAAAAAACCCCACCCACTCAAACTGTTATTTTTCCAGGTTCATGTGGATGTTACACTCACATTAGAGATCAAAGTAGCATAGGGCTCTTGACTCCCCTGCCAGTGGTGTCCCAAAACTCTATCTTTAATTCTGGCTTGTTTGCAGTGATTAAAAACATCAACCAAACAAATATTAAAAAGCTGACCATAGCAGAAGTTTTAAGTTTTCTAAACCTTCAAAGACGTTTTTATATTATTGAGACTTCAGCAGTGGTAGCACACAGAATTTTGCAGTTATTATTGGCACTAGAGAGAAAACAGGAACACCATGTGATTACTCTAAATGGGCTACTGCAACAAAACTAGGCCAAGCAATATGAATGTGTAGTTTTGTTGAATCGTTTGGAGCCCTGGTTCAAAAGTTCACCTCCCTCTTGGCTGGAAGGAATGTTAAAAGCCTTCCCTGCAGAAATGATACTACAAAGCAATGAGTTAAAAATATTGATTTATCATATTTGATACATTAAACCCAAACAGAAAGTGTATCTATGCTAGATTGAAAGCACAAGTTTTAAAGTAATAATGAATGTGATTACTGAGGGATATGATTCCCAGTTCTACTTCTACATTTTTCACTACACAGAAATGGGGTCTTGTGGATCTCCAACCAGTAATACTCACCATATCTTATCTGGGAGACATGAACACGAGTAAACTCCATTCCAGATGGAGATCCACTATCTAAAAAGTAGCTGTTATAATCTCTAGCTTGTACATCTGAATTGACAAAATAGGTAAAGGAGTTTTTGTTTACCTCCATGGTGTCAAACAACTTGGTCATCTGTTGTGGTTTAGCCTCAGCTGGCAACTAAGTCCCACACAGCCACTCACTCATTCCCCCAGAGGGTAAGGGGAGATAATTAGAAGGATAAAAGTGAGAAAACTCATGGGTTGAGGTTTTTAATTTGGGTGTGTGGATCCTAACAACACCAGAATCTGTTGCAACGTAACAACAGCTAGAATATGCTTGTGTCAAAATATGTGTCAACTCTGGCATGTATTTGTAAAAACTGGTTAATGCTTTAAGGATCAGGTTAAAACGCTTGTGAGGTCAGAACACGAAGAGAACCATGTACTAACAGCATATGAGGTTGTTGTGGGTTAGGAAATAAAAACCGTTCCCCCCCATTCTGCGCTGGGCGCGGGCACGCAGGGACCGTATCGGGAACGGGGCCACCGCGGGGCTGTTCCGGCGCCAGGGCTGTCCCGCGCTCGCGGGGCTGTGCCGGCGCCGGGGTTGTCCCGCGCTCGTGGGCCTTCACCGGGAACGGGGCCGCCCACATCCGCAGGGGTGTGCGGGGGCCGCTCCGGGGCCGGGGCTGCCCCGCAGCCACATGGCGCAACAAAACCGGACCAGGACCGGGGCCGTGGGTGCTGCCATTTTCCGGGTATGCACTTCCGGATCGTGGGTCGACGTCTCTTCCGGGCCGCGGGCGCGAGAGCCGCCCCACGGAGCCAAGACTGAATGGCACGGGGCCCGTGCAGCACTGGGGCCGCAGCTACATGCCAAAGTAGCTGCGCAGCACCGGGGCTGCGGCTGAATGGTGCTGCGGCTGCGCGACACCCGGGCAGGGCTGCGTGGTGCCGCGGCACCTGGGACGCTGCGGCCATGGGGTACCAGGACTGGGACGCATGGCGCTGAGGGCGCCGCCATCACCGGATGTAAAATTCTGGCCCGTGTACTGCTTCCGGCTGGCCACGGCGTTTCCCGTGAGCCACTGCAGACATGGGGCGGGCTCCTGGGGGTGCTGACCAATCATAGATGAGGGCCAGCCCCGAGGGGCCACCCACACATGGGCGGACCGGTATTCCCCTATAAAAGGGCCGCGCAGCCGCCATTTTGTTCTCTTCAGTTGTGTATGCTGCAGTGGCAACATCGCTTCTCATCGTCGCCGGGACCAATGGCCGCGTGGAGGTCGGGTGAGCATTTTCCGCTGCTGTGGTCTGGTAGGCAGTGCCTACGGGAGGAGCTGTTCTCCTTTTTAATCACGTTTTCTCGTGAACAGGTTTTTTTTTCATTCCTTTTTTCTTTCCCTTTTTTGGAGGGGTGGGGTGGATTTCCTTTCTCTCGGAATTGCACTCTTCCTCGTGAATTTCTGGGAGGCGGATTCTTTTTCCTCGGGGAGGAGCGTTGTTTCTTCCCTTTCGTTTTGTGTTTTCTTTTTTTTCTTTTGTGGTTTTCCTTTCCCCTGGGAAGCAGGTGGTCTGGTGGTTATCTGCAGCTATTCCCTGGGGTCTGAAGACCACATCTCTTCTTCCATCAGCACTAAATCCCTCCTTGGGCTAACGAGAAGGGGAGGGGGGGGGGGGGCTCGCGGTTTCTAATTTTCTTGAGTTTTCCTTCTGTCAAAGCGGGGCAGAAGCTCGCACCGCTATGGGCGTCCTCAGACCGGCCACGTGCTTCCTCTAACTACCCTGGCGTCTCTCCAGGGGGCTCAGAGAGAGACAAGCACTATCTCCAGAGTGGCCTCATCTCAAAACGGGCCCTGGGAGACTTAATTTGTTTGTATGTTTGCACTTTATTTGTTGGGTTTTGTGTGTGCGCGAAATAAACTGTGATATTTGTGTGTTTTCTGCATTTTGGGGTGTGTTTGTGACTTCTCTTAGAACCTCTTGTCCAAAATCGCCAAATTTGTGGTAAAACCACAACAGAGGTATTTATCCACATGGAGTGTAACAGTAGCACATTTACTAAACAGCTTTCTTCTACTAAATAACCTTGGTCTTAAGCATGGTCTGATTGAAAGGATTAAATATCATCTCCGAATCCATGACTGAATTTTCTTTAGGCACCCTAACTCACAGCAACAGCAGCATCGAACAAACAGATTGATTCAGACTCTCTGAATTATGGGATTTAATAAAGAATTATTTATTAAATGCCATATCGCTTTCCTGAGAGTTTCTCCAAGACTTCAGACCAGCAACCATCTAGTCTTCATCCTCCAGTTTGGATGGCAATTCAGTACAGATTCATGGTGTAGATAAACATGCCTGCAACTGCCTGAAGATGGGATAGCCATGTTCCGTGTGAAGATTCAGGAAGGAAATTAATCCATCCATGTCCTCAATAGGACAGCAGTTCTGCACCCACTACCCTGAGTCACAGCTCCTATGAAATCATCTTGCCCTGTGTAAGCCCAGTGGTCCAGCTGAAAACAGGCTTCACTGGGGGAGGAAGGGGAGAGGAAGAGGGTAAGGGAAACAACAGTGGAAGAAGAAAGGCTGGTTTTACCATGGGTTAGTGAGCTGAACTGCCTCTTTGAGACAGTGCCAACTGTCAGAGTGTGTGAAAAGGAGGAAAAAGTTCTTACTACTCCAAGCAGAGATATGGGAGGCAGAACCACATTCTTGGCAGCAGCAAGATGTTAGACTGGCATATTTCTTCTTCAGCTTTCGACTCTCTGCTTTGTTACCTAACAGGTTGCTTCCTTTCATGTTGCAGCACACTCTTTCACATCTCAATTTGCCTTTTGCCCCCTGTTCTATCTCCAATCATGTTTTCTTACCTTCTCCTTCTCTGTGACAGTTCCTGTGGCCCATATATGCCAACCCAGAGTCCTGGACAATCTAGCTTCAACTTCAGAAGAAATGATGGAAAATGGTAGATGGATTTGGCAAGGACATTGTTTTTCCAGTCACTTAAAGGTATTTCTCTGCTGCGATCTATGGTGACCTGAATAATCTTTCTTCACCTTAGCAGTGCTGCTCCAGATCTAATTGCTGAAGGCCTCTTTCTTGCTTCTGGTGGATGTGGGTTTCAGTATTCATGGTCAAGTGAAACTCAACATCCAGATTCCTAGTGTTTGTGCAATGTCCTTTGTCATGGCCACAGAATAATCACAGGTGTGTCCTGTTTTCTCCTCAGAGGAATTCTTTGCCATTGAAAATGTCACCACTTCGACTTTTACTTGGTCAGCTGTTTTGACACAAAGGTTGCAGTGATCTGGCAATCAACTCACTAGAGCTGAAGCTTCAGGGCTGAAGGTCTCTATTCTAGGCTATTGAAAAGAATTCAAACTACATAAGAAGTAAATAATGACTTCTGCTATGGTACTTTACATTCATTTCACCAAAGAGGATGAACCAATACTTCATCAAGCCAACAGAAACTAAATTTGGAATTGCACTATTCATCTTAGTCTATGTATTGGCATATCTCTACTTGTTCATATCTTAAACACACATATTTTTATTCAGCATATGCAGAAAAGTGAGCAGTGTTTCATGCTGAGAAATCTTCTTCTGTGCAGAATGCCTCATCAAATACAGAATCTGTGGTGAAGAACAAGAACTGACCAGTGACTGAGCTATGGAAAATACAGAATAGGTACCCAGTGCTCAGTAGTCCCAGTTGTCTCACTGACTGCTCTGTGGCCTTCAGTGAGGCACCTAGCCTGTCTTCATATGAGCTCATAACATAATAAATGGAGACAATAACCCTTAGACCCCATGTGAGTGGGTTGATGGTTTAAGGATAAAAGATATATAAAATAAGATTGTATTGCTTTGCCGTTCTACAATGACAGAGCATTCTGCACATTACAGTAAACTCAGCACTAAAAGCTGCATTTTCTAAAGGCTTCATTTAAAAGTACAGCATTTGTACAATGTGTGACCTATTCCTACAGTCACTGAAATTTGGGGAAGTTCTCTTTTAATATATATTTTTGGAACTTTGTTTTCTCCAGATGGAAAAATCTCTTACAGAGTTTGTTTTCCCTTTAACAGTCTTCATGGTACTAAAACCCAAGAACACTAGAAAACCCAAACCAGGGACCCAGGGACCGAATACTCTGACTAGGTTCAAAATACAAGAACATGTCAGAAGTGGAAGAGGTGATGCCATAGTGCCACCTGTATGTCAGTTACAAAGCAGGGAAAACAAGCAGAAAACATGCCAGTTTAAGAGAATACCTTTGCTGTCCCTTAAGTCCCAGGGCCATACATTAGAACGTGTCTTGGCAATTATTCTGAAACTTCAGGTATACCTCTTCAAATATACTTTGAAAGTTCTCTCTAACTTACTAATTCAGAGTATATATTTTCATGATAAAAAGATGACATGTATAACAAGAACTACCTCCCTTCATACCTGCTGATTGGAAAAAGCTCTGTTTCTGTTGGATCAGAGCCCTAGGAAAATGTTGCACAATTTCTTTCAGTTTATGAAACACATCTGTTCAAAACCCTTGTTCAAGTTGTCTGAGACTGTTCTTTTCTCCTCTTTCTCTAATAAAAATGCGTGAGTTAGGGAAAACTTGGATCACAAGAGTCACTTTTCCTTAGCTTCTATATTTTCCTATGTTTCCATATGCTTACATATGATAGAGATTATCAAGTTTTAGTTTTAGTTTTAGCTGCCTACTAACAAAAGAGAAGTGTACCAAAGCAATCATAGTTTTATTTGCCTT
Organism: Neodrepanis coruscans; assembly: GCA_013400695.1. Classification (NCBI taxonomy): domain Eukaryota; kingdom Metazoa; phylum Chordata; class Aves; order Passeriformes; family Philepittidae; genus Neodrepanis; species Neodrepanis coruscans. The sequence continues at coordinate 43,385 of VYZS01033512.1, forward strand.
TCAGCCCATGCTGTTCTCTATAAAACTCCAAACCAGGGTCAGAAACACAGCCATATAATGAGGTGAAAAGGCACTCATTACAAATTGAAAATCTTAAATAAATAGCTTGTTTTCGACTCACGTATGTACCTGTTTAATAGGTTTTGTGAAAACTACCTGCCAATAATACGTTATGATGACTTTGTGGAAGCCTTACCTCATGAGAAGGTAATTTATATAGGTGTAATATTTTATTTTAGTTATTAATAATTAGATCCATAGGTAATTATTGTGTTAGAGGCAGAAGACCAAAGGATGAAACTGTCCAGAAGAAAGTTGATGAGTAAATGATATGTCCAGTTTTCTAGAGTATTGAGGAGCTGTTTCAATGCACTTTCCCAAGAGTTAAGTCTCTTGACAAAACTAATCTTTTATAAACTTGCTCTAGACATCCTTGTTGCTCTGCAAAAGTATAGCTTTTCCTCTGAAATTAGTCGCTCTGTTTCTTGGAGTTCTGAGAATCAGGTTGTGGCATTGCCTGGAAGTGCCCTGTGTGCCCGGATACTCTTCACAGGGAGCTGTTGGCACTTCTGAACTCTTTTGCTTGTGCTGCCACCTGTGCCTTTGAACTTAGTCTCTTCTGCCAAGTCATAAACATCCTTCACAATTTTACCTGTGCATTTTTCTTCTCACATTTATGTCAGATCTACCTTTCTCCAACTCTGGTCACAATCAGTAAGGAGTCATGAAAAGACATGAAGGAAGTAATTAAAAGATTCAGAGGAGATCACAAAATACTGGAAGATGTAGTTGGCAGCAGTTTGGTACTTTGCTGGGTGAGGAAATAAATGCTTATGTTTGCATGCAGTAATGACAGACTGTTCTTCCTTTCTTCACCTGAAGGAACTGAGCTTCTGCCAACTCAGGAGGAGAACAGGGACAAAAGGAGATTCACAGGAAGACATCTGAGACAGAAAAAGAAGAACCAAAAAGCTGGGTCGAGGTGGTCACTCAGAAAATTTGAGAAAAGTGGCTTGAAGTTTATGCTTTCATGTATCTCAAACTACTGAAATTTTTCTCTGCTTATCTCTTCCAAAACAAGAAAAACTCTCACAAATGGGAAACAACAGTATAAATGAGAAATCATTTTCTGTCTGTCACCTGTTTCCTTTGTGTACCTTATAGTCTCCCTGCTTAATAAAATCAAGATCTATATGGCAAGGTCAGAGGTTGTAATTAAATATCTAAAAAATAGCAGTAATATAGCAGATCTAAAAAATGCATCAATAAACTAGAAGTCATTACTGTGATCTCAAACTACATATTTATGACATTATGATTTGACTTGCCATGTTCACCCGTAGTACCTCACAATTCCCTGACTATTTAGGGAGGTTTGGACAATGAAGGTCTCCCACTCCTTGCATGAATCTATGCAGTACTCTCACAGAAGCAGAGGGAATATAGAACAATATCCAGGTCACTACTGCTGTTGCTGCCTACAGTGGGATTTCCAGAGCTTTATGCAGCTGTTTTTTTTTAAAGGATCAGATTTCAAAGTAATATTATCTTAAAATATATAATTTATATAAATACTATTTATATACTAATACTATTATATACTAAATTATATACTAATATTTATAATAATATATTTATTATAATATATATAATAGTGTATATATATATTATAATTATATACTAAATACTATTAATCTTACCCTTACCTATACTATTTCACCATTTTTTTTTCTTTAAATACACTCCATTAATTTGAACCTCTCTATTAGTTCCATTATTAACAATAAACTGTAAGCCATCTAGGTACATTACAGAAAAATGGACCAACATAGACCTTGAACCTTGCATCTAGCATCAAATCATGTCATATACTAAATTCTTTTCAAGTTCAGCCACCCAACCCACATTTATACTTCTCATCTCTTCTGTCTTTTGATTAATTTCAGGGTGTTTAATGATGGCAAGGTCATTTGACATCCTTTTCCCTCCTATATCCTGGGATGAGCCACTTATCAGGTTATATTTTATTGCTCATGTGGCTAAAGAGCTGTGAAGGGGAAACAATCCGAGAGCTGCTGGAGTAGAGCTACAGCAGAGTTGAGATGGGACTGTTTGTGTAGGTCTGCCTGTGGTCCCTCCCCATGTCCAGCAACATCTCAGAATGGACATCTGTCCTCAGCGAGTGCCAGTGGCTGCATAAAAGGGCTGGTGAGCCTATGGAGGCTTGGCAAGGAGGCTGAGCCCAAGTGCTCGTGCTGCTGCTGACAGCCTTCCTGCCAGCGACAGTAAACTGTTATCCTCTCCTCTCATCTGAGCTGCACAGATGTCCTTGGCTTTCTCTTCCTAGTCCTGTGATAAGCTACCTTACTGCCTTAAATCTCAATGTAAATAGCTTTGAGGTATAAGAAAGTCAGAAAAAGAAAAAAGATGAGGCTAATTTCTACCAGAAGGAGTTGATGGGGAACTCATGCTGAATCCTTATTTCTCAGTCCTGCACTATACATAGTTTGGCTTACAGGTAATGTGGGAGTAAATATTGACACAACAACTGCAATTACAAATGAAGTTCACAACATCTTTTTTTAATTGTAATGGCACTTTTCCTTCCCTTTCCCTCAGTGGTATATTTATATAATTGTGGTGGTTTTACCANACAACAGTATAAATGAGAAATCATTTTCTGTCTGTCACCTGTTTCCTTTGTGTACCTTATAGTCTCCCTGCTTAATAATATCAAGATCTATATGGCAAGGTCAGAGGTTGTAATTAAATATCTAAAAAATAGCAGTAATATAGCAGATCTAAAAAATGCATCAATAAACTAGAAGTCATTACTGTGATCTCAAACTACATATTTATGACATTATGATTTGACTTGCCATGTTCACCCGTAGTACCTCACAATTCCCTGACTATTTAGGGAGGTTTGGACAATGAAGGTCTCCCACTCCTTGCATGAATCTATGCAGTACTCTCACAGAAGCAGAGGGAATATAGAACAATATCCAGGTCACTACTGCTGTTGCTGCCTACAGTGGGATTTCCAGAGCTTTATGCAGCTGTTTTTTTTTAAAGGATCAGATTTCAAAGTAATATTATCTTAAAATATATAATTTATATAAATACTA
>VYZS01033515.1:0-10484 GCA_013400695.1 Neodrepanis coruscans
AACAAAAGTTGATTTCTTTCCAATGCAGATTTTGTGCTTGAAACTCAATTCATGTACTACAAAGGCAAAATAATCTAAAACATAATGGGCAATATTATTAAAGCAAGGCTTAAAGCCTGGGGAAAAGAAATATCAGTTGGAATACGATTTCTAAATAAACCAGGGTTGGATGAAGTACGTAGCAGGCAGCTTGCAAATGGAGGTCCGCTGTTGCTAGGTTTTAGCAAAGTGCCACCTTATACAGTCTCCTTCCCATTTGCCCCTTCACCTGCTCTTTTATTCACTTTGCCACAAATTCTCACTGTGTATTTCACAAAGAGATGATGTATGAGATTCAGCTACACCTTGAGAAGTAAGCAGAGTCGCCTGAGGCACTGCAGTATGCTCTGCTAGGCAGCTAGGAATGTGCAGGTGTCCACTGCTAATCTGCCTGCCCACCTTGTAGATTTTGTGACTATCTTGAGCATCCTAAATGACATCAAATGTCTCTGTTTAGGCCTCTGAACCCTGTCAAGGGTGTCTAATCCTCAGTTCCTCAGGGAGTCCAGAGGCCACCAGAGCAAATCAGACAGCCAGGTAGATGAACAACATATTGAACTGTACTTGCACCAAATGATGAAAACCAAGATGCTTTGAGGTCACTGTTCCCAGTATTACACACTATCTCAGAAACACTTATGAAATGGCTGTTTGACCATTCCAAGCACAGTGCAAGTGCATGCATGTTTCCACATGTATTATAACCTCTTCTAATCAAATATTTGTAATCATAGAAAACATACAAAGACCTGCTACATCATTCAAAATACAGTGTAAAAGCTGAATACATGAGCTCTTTGATATAAAGAGAATCCTACTGTAGATAATAGTCTCAAGTGCAGTTCTGCAAATTAGGTAAACCTTTGAAGTTGAAGATATAAATTATACATGGATTCTGAGTAAATGGAATCCAGATAAAGTTGGCTGTCCAGAAGTAACATGGTAATGTTTTGTTTTAAAGGCTGCAAAACAAAAAAGAGAGAGATGAAATACAAGATTTTACACAGTGTTGCATGATGGCCCGGCTCCCTGTTCTCTTGAATTCTGCATGAATCTAACTGTTTACTTAGTGTAAACAGTGTGCTCAGATCTATTAATTTTTAGGAATCACAGATTTGTTTTAAACTGAAAGTAACATGAAATGAAATACTAATGAATTGTAATTGTACTGCTGCATTAGAATTGTTCAGTAACAAAATAAACAATTCTGAGACTTCCTCCTCATGAAGTTCATGTCTTAAAACATGAAGCATATAGTAGTGCCAGTGTAATAATCTGGACATCACTGAGGATAACTACATTAAATTATTCACAGTAAAATTACAAGTGCTAAACTCCTACTGATGTAATTCTCTGCCACATTCTTTATGTCCATGTGTATTTATAAACCTAGTGTAAGCAAAGAAAAATAAAGTTACTAGATTCTTTTCAGTACACATACAAAAATAGCATTGGTTTCCTGCTCAAACTTAACCAGATAAAAGTGCTCCTGAAAATATGATAGCTAAGGAATACTACCCCTGCCCAGAAATAGTTTCTTATACAAATTACCATATTCAACAGAACTGTTTGCCCAAGAATATTCACTCATGTAGGAAATTGTTCTAACATGTTCTTTATTTTATGAATGAGCTCTCTGTATATAGCACTGCATTTCACAATCAAAGCTATTACCGTAAAATGCAGGAAATTGCATTCATGGTTAATTGCATAATTCATGAACTGAGGCAAAGTGTGAGCTTGGTAAATATGTAAAATTTTTCAATCAACTCAAGTAGAATGAAAGAGGAAAACACTTTTTTTGCTGCAGCTTTATATAGCATATAAATGTTGAGTTGAGGAATGCTTTTTTTTTTTTTTTTGCATACTCATTTAATATTACAGAGGAAAAAGTCATGAGTACTACAAAACCAAATGTCAATTACCTTCATATTTTTGTTTTTTTTTCTTGTGATTGAGATAGATTTAAAGATTTCAACTAGTTATTCAATCTAGTGTTGATATTTTTGACTTACAAAGCATCTGAATGAAAATGTTGATAGCGCTGTGCACTTATTTACATTTTTATTACTTTTGATAGGAGCAAAGGGTGAAATAGGAAAAGATAACTATCTTTGAGGTACAAAAAATTTTGAAAGTCTAGAATTCAATATTAAATGGAATACACAAGTCTGAGCCTCTAAATTGTTCCTTGTAGCAACTCTGGTTTCTTTTCTATTTAAAGACAACTTACATATAAACAAAGAAAAAAATCTTAATTCAAACAGAATTAATGCATTGCTGAAACTAATTTTTTATCTTTTGAATTAAGACCTATTTTAGCAATCTCTTCATGATCTTTGAAATCTTGATCATTTCAGCACTATGATATAAGCTTCTGACAATTAATATAGGGCTTACTGGGACTATTTGACTATGCCTACAATTTTTATTATATACAGTGTTCTCTTTTTTATCTTTCTAGAAGGAAACTGAATCACACTGTTATTCTTTTAAGAAAGGGTTTGAATCCAAGTGAAATGAAAATTGTCAGATTAAGAAAATGCTCTACGTTTATTCACATTTTTTCACATTTTTGCTGTCCTTCCTCATTCACATTTGGATTTATCAGGAAAGCGTTAGTAGCCAGTCTTGCTCTTTTGATACATATTATTATTTAGTCATCTGAAATACAGATAGATAACAAGGCCTTAAAAGCATTGTACTAACCTCTTTGAAAGAGAAAGATTCTTGCTTCAGATGAAGATGGAAACACTGTAACCATAACCTAGGAACCAAAGAAACTGCCCCTCAAGTTTTATATCAATACTTTATTCCTAGAAAAGTTGCTGAAGCTTATTGCCTTAGAATATCAAACTACAGACTAAGGTGATTAAATATAGTCAAGAGCTTACTTTGAGAATGGATCCCATAATCTCTGCAGACAATAATGAGTTAGGAAAGAAGGGACATTAAATCTAAATGTTGTGGAATTTCTAGTAGACTACGACTTTCTCTTAGTTGTGCTGTTGTGCTGTTATTTGGAACATTGTTTTATAAGCATTATCACTAATGAGCATAGCTGTGTTTTGCAGCAGAATGTTCTCTGTCAATGCCTTACACATAAAAGTATTATACATGGAGTTTCTAGTAGAGTACAGATTTTACAGCTAAGAAGAATATGCTTTCTCTTGACCCAGCAAGACAGAATTTATACAGAAAAACATTGACAGCTGCAAATTAATACTCCGTAGTTAATACTCACTTGTGGTACTTTTACACATAGTATGTGCATGTATATTTACTTGCCCTGTGCTTGATGTTTAAAATGCAATTCAAGCTCTTCAGAGGAACATAGCAGATTCTAGTAAACTGCTGCTGAGACACAAAATAAAAGCAAATTACAAGTCATGTTAGCTGTGACAGAGCTGCCACATAAAGAACAGGGTAGTATTTATTATTGCTAATAATCCCAAGAACTTTCAACTTTTCAGTTTGTAAGCCTTAGTAGATTTCTCTCAGGAGCTGAAATCTGAGCACTTGATAAATATAGTAGTAGAATACCTAGCACAAAAAAAAAATGCAAAATACTGAAAATGCTAGAACAAGAACAGCTTTTTCTATGCAAAATGCTATTTAGTAATAATGAAATCCAGGCCTTTCAGCAACACACTGCATCCCCTTTTTCCTAGACTAAACGAGGTTCTGTCATAGTTTGTTAAAATGTAGAGCTGAAGAGCTTGCCAGGAAATCTACACACTGAAAGAACTGCTTGCCATGCAAACTGATGATGTCATCCTAGTGCACATCAGAATACTGTCCTGTCTATACTAAAAATTAAGTAATTTTGCTGCTTTGTTTATATCACTGCATAAAAGCAGAAAAAATACACAGCCAGGGCTTTGAAATGTCAGAAAAAAATTTCTCAGATGTGGAGATTTTATACACTAAAAGCTGCTGCAATGGGGAAAAAAGGAATAATAGTGTTGTAAGAAGAATACAAAAAACCAAAGTTCAGCAAGAGGGACTGTATCAGTGGGCTATAGTTCACCAGGGAGAAACTGTCTGCACATCTTAGGAGCAGGAACACAGAGGGATCTTGGTGTATCACTCCAGGGGATACACAAAACAAAGGATGAAGTGGCACAGAGATGCTGTGGTCATGCCCTGTGCAAATGTGAAATAAGTGACGAAGCAAAACAGCCATCTTGTAGTTATGCTGTATTGAAAACAATGCAGGTAACAGGAACCAAGCCAAAGGAATGATCCAGATAGTAATTGAAACTTGAAATTTGCTTCATTGACCCAAAAATACTTATTACTTTTCACACCCCTTCATATGTTAATGATTAAGGTAATTCAAACTCCACGTAGACATGAAATGGCATCAATTGTAACTTTACCTTTTCCTCTCCCTCAAAGATAGCTTAAGGCATGAGCGAGGTCAGCAAAAACTCCATCATAACTTCTGGGATCTGTACACTCTGAACCTGTCTTCTCCCCGATATGGATGCCTTTTGGGTAAGGCCCATGTTCTATGCATGTTAAATGAGTCTCATGCTAGCTTTCATTGGTGATTAGAGCTTGTCTGTATATTGCTTCCAATTCACCTTTGCACTCAGTTAATATCAACAGCAATCTCTGAACCTTAACCTGTCACAGTCTTCCATTATCACTGTGTTCTGTAGATGGTTTAGTGTGAGTCCTTCAAGGGAGCTAGCAGCAGCCATCAGCACATAATATAGTTGGTAAAACTGATAATATATCAACAAAGAGTGGGAACATTGTTGGCATGTGACTATGAATAGGTTAGTTGAACCAGCCTTTGACATACAGGGCTGTTCAGGGGGACCCCATAACAGGGAGCTGACACGTTGGTCAGGTGCAAGGGACTCGTCTTCCGCAGGGGCTCTCATAGATTGGTCAAATATAAAGGGTTCAAGGAAACCCTCCATTTCTTGTGACAATATTCAACAACAGAATGGAGGAGACATGCACATCTGTCACAAAGGGCAACACGTAAGCAGAGCAAAAGGTCATAGTGTGTTACTCCCTCTTGTTATGTGAACAAGATGTGTCTGTTCTTTGAAGGAACAAATTTCACTAAAAATATATTTATGTTACTCTTCCATTACTGGAGAAAACACTGCCTTTCTATGCCTAGCAAATGGCAAAAATATAAAGTGGTTATTGCTGATTTTGCAATTAGGAATTCTGCTTTTTAAGTGATTTTTTTTGAGTTGCTTTGTCCATTTATTTCTCTAGGTAAGCATTCCAAATTAGAGCCCAAAATTCCCACTTGTAGGGTCTATCCTTCTGCAAAAAAAAAAACAAAAAACAAAAAAACAAAGAAAAAACCCCAAAAAAAGTAAAAAAATAAAAATTAAAAGATTTCTTTTTTTTTTTATAAAAATAAAATGGAAGCTCTGATATAATAAAAAAAAATTCAATTTCTACTATGAAAGGTTTTTTTTTCAAAAGCTGAAATGCATTTTTCAGCAATAAAACCAGTTACTGTGAAAAAAAGACTAATACATTTCAGCATCTACTAATAAAATTACATACATCGAAGAAACTTGGAAAACTTGGTGGAAAAGAAAAAAATGTAATAATCCAAATAAAGACCCGTATAAAATGAATTATCTCAAATGCCTACTGACTGGCTCAACGTATTGCAGGTATTGTGTTTTTCCTTCCTTTCATTCAGTCTGAACACAAGGTTCACACAATATCCTTGTCCAGGCAAGGAAAAAAAAGGGAAAAAAAGGCAATTTAACTTGCTTCGGGGGGGAAATTGTCCCGGGGAAGCTGGTAAGAAAATTTTCTGCTTCTTGTTTACCTGAGCTAGGATTTGAAGTGATTTTTCTAGTTGATCTTTGACCACTAAAGGGCATCTTATATATGCCTGTTATTTTGGCATGATCCCAAGGATGCGACGCAGACTGACATGAGCCACAGTTACGTTGCAAGCAAGGAATACTTTATTGAATAATGCACTGATTTTCATATATTTTTTGTATGATCACGTGATGAATCTCACAGAATCATTGGTTGAGGGGGTCTCAATCTTGCGACCCTACAGTTTATGTGATTGGTTGGCATATTACTAGTCTTAAGGACAATAGAATAACATTTATCACTTATAGCTGTCAGAATACAAAGGAAGGCCTCATTTCAGCGTCTCTTGAAGTGTGAGGTCTAGGCTGATTTTAGGCTCAGTGACACATAACTTAGAGAACTTTTCCTTCGAGATCACACAGCACGTCACAAACACATCAGATACTCCTACACTTATGTGCTTTTCCTAACAGCAGTTGCAGCTACTACTTTGCGTATCAAGTTGTACTCAGCTTGGGTTATACCAGAAGTTTGCTCTTTTCTCATGTATCATTATTATGTATTAAATGACCACCTGTCCAGTGCCATGGAAGATGTAAATGGAAAATGTCCTAATGTAAAGATTTTCCAGTTTAAATTGTTAGTGTAGTGCCAATAAATAAATAATGTGCCAGCCAGGCAGACCCTAACCATTCAATGAGTTATTCTTAGGTATTCTACTGAAAACATAGTTAATTGTATGATGCATAAAATGAGAGAAAAACTTTCCTGAGAAGGATAAAGTAAAAAGCTGGTCTTTAATGGAAGCTTTCAAGTCCATAATATGCATAAACTTGTACCTACTGTAGTACCAGTGCTCCTTTGCAATACTAATCGATTATTACATCTAATGGATACATCCAATCCCAAAATCGCTCCTATCCCGGCCTATCTCCCAGGTCCGTCCCTTGGAGCTTCTCCAGGAGGTTTTGGGCCTTCTATCTTCCTTTGTCTACCCCATATCTTGTTATTTCCATTCAGTTTCATGTCCCAAACAGGATCTAGATGCTAGAATCTGTTTTTCCTGTAAAGAACATGAAACAACATTTCACAGACCATGAAAAAGAGGTTTTCTACCATCCTATGTGTGAGAAATTGTGCAGCTACATTAAAATCCAGAAACATAAAGTATATAAGAAATCTTAGGGCATCATAAAGGCAATNTACATTAAAATCCAGAAACATAAAGTATATAAGAAATCTTAGGGCATCATAAAGGCAATCTAATCAGAAGTTTAGAGTTGACACTGGCCTTTCTGCATAAATGTGCTCTTCCAGAGAGAAAGGATTAACAAACTTGGGTTTTACTGACTTGTAACAACACAGACTATATTCAGGCATAATAGAAACAAGATACTGGAAATTCCATTTAAGGCAAATGGAAAAGATGTTGAGAGGTGAGAGAGGAAACAGTAGTAGCTAAGATGAAGACAACAGACAAAAACAGAGAGAAGCTGATAGAGATGTAGCCAGTAAAGCTAAGAATAACTTTTTTAATAAATGTGCATAAAGAGAAAGGGCTTACAGGATACTAAATGAAGGAGAACTAAATGAAATCAATAGCTTGAGGAGACTTCAGATTAAAGCATGCAGAATAATTGTTGCATTAAATATGTAGTCTACAATGCATTCAGTGGGTTTATATTGTTTTTAATCTTCCAGAGTGTTATCAAGCTTAATAATTCTTTTAAAACATATTTTAATTTGTTTAGTATTTTCTCTAATTCATGTCACATCATATAAAAAAACAACTAAAATATGTATTACAAAGCTCAGAGGAGTTGCAGTGCATATATTGTTACCCTGCCTCACATAAAAACAGAAATGTAAATAAGCTGAATACAATCTAAGCTAATTTACTTGAAAGAGATCAACAGTTTGGAAAACAGATCTGTGTCACTAACTGGATCATCAAATGCTAACTTTCAAATGAAAATAAATTGTTATTTCAAATGCATTTTATGCAGATGAAGTGAAGACTAAAGTTCCAAGTGTTAATTGCTCAAATCCTGAAAACAGTTATGAAGCCAAAGTTCATCATATAAATGACAAGGCCTGCAATTTTTCTTTAACAAGACATAATGAATTTATATCTGGATGTTCCTCCACAAATAGAAAACTCATCCTACCTACTAAATCTGGTATTTTATGTCTTATGAATCTACAATTAATTCCTCCAAGTATTAATTTTTCAGTGGAACTTTGTACTACACTCTGTCTTTTTATATTGAACAACTAGCCTGCAATTTTTAAAACTGTACTTATAATGTACTTAAATAGTATTTAAAATGTTTTTCATAATTTATTGTAGTGAAAATATATTATCCTCTAATTTTTACCCATTTTGTAAGCTGGCAATTAAATCATAACTTTTTTTTTTTTACATGATCTGTTAGAAAACTCAGGATTCATTAGAAGTTAANAAAATCGCTCCTATCCCGGCCTATCTCCCAGGTCCGTCCCTTGGAGCTTCTCCAGGAGGTTTTGGGCCTTCTATCTTCCTTTGTCTACCCCATATCTTGTTATTTCCATTCAGTTTCATGTCCCAAACAGGATCTAGATGCTAGAATCTGTTTTTCCTGTAAAGAACATGAAACAACATTTCACAGACCATGAAAAAGAGGTTTTCTACCATCCTATGTGTGAGAAATTGTGCAGCTACATTAAAATCCAGAAACATAAAGTNCTCCTATCCCGGCCTATCTCCCAGGTCCGTCCCTTGGAGCTTCTCCAGGAGGTTTTGGGCCTTCTATCTTCCTTTGTCTACCCCATATCTTGTTATTTCCATTCAGTTTCATGTCCCAAACAGGATCTAGATGCTAGAATCTGTTTTTCCTGTAAAGAACATGAAACAACATTTCACAGACCATGAAAAAGAGGTTTTCTACCATCCTATGTGTGAGAAATTGTGCAGCTACATTAAAATCCAGAAACATAAAGTATATAAGAAATCTTAGGGCATCATAAAGGCAATCTAATCAGAAGTTTAGAGTTGACACTGGCCTTTCTGCATAAATGTGCTCTTCCAGAGAGAAAGGATTAACAAACTTGGGTTTTACTGACTTGTAACAACACAGACTATATTCAGGCATAATAGAAACAAGATACTGGAAATTCCATTTAAGGCAAATGGAAAAGATGTTGAGAGGTGAGAGAGGAAACAGTAGTAGCTAAGATGAAGACAACAGACAAAAACAGAGAGAAGCTGATAGAGATGTAGCCAGTAAAGCTAAGAATAACTTTTTTAATAAATGTGCATAAAGAGAAAGGGCTTACAGGATACTAAATGAAGGAGAACTAAATGAAATCAATAGCTTGAGGAGACTTCAGATTAAAGCATGCAGAATAATTGTTGCATTAAATATGTAGTCTACAATGCATTCAGTGGGTTTATATTGTTTTTAATCTTCCAGAGTGTTACCAAGCTTAATAATTCTTTTAAAACATATTTTAATTTGTTTAGTATTTTCTCTAATTCATGTGACATCATATAAAAAAACAACTAAAATATGTATTACAAAGCTCAGAGGAGTTGCAGTGCATATATTGTTACCCTGCCTCACATAAAAACAGAAATGTAAATAAGCTGAATACAATCTAAGCTAATTTACTTGAAAGAGATCAACAGTTTGGAAAACAGATCTGTGTCACTAACTGGATCATCAAATGCTAACTTTCAAATGAAAATAAATTGTTATTTCAAATGCATTTTATGCAGATGAAGTGAAGACTAAAGTTCCAAGTGTTAATTGCTCAAATCCTGAAAACAGTTATGAAGCCAAAGTTCATCATATAAATGACAAGGCCTGCAATTTTTCTTTAACAAGACATAATGAATTTATATCTGGATGTTCCTCCACAAATAGAAAACTCATCCTACCTACTAAATCTGGTATTTTATGTCTTATGAATCTACAATTAATTCCTCCAAGTATTAATTTTTCAGTGGAACTTTGTACTACACTCTGTCTTTTTATATTGAACAACTAGCCTGCAATTTTTAAAACTGTACTTATAATGTACTTAAATAGTATTTAAAATGTTTTTCATAATTTATTGTAGTGAAAATATATTATCCTCTAATTTTTACCCATTTTGTAAGCTGGCAATTAAATCATAACTTTTTTTTTTTTACATGATCTGTTAGAAAACTCAGGATTCATTAGAAGTTAACACTCTCATTGCTTAAAGAGGGTAGAAACAAAAAAATATGGACAATAACTACTTGCAGAAATAAACCTAAAAAATATTCTAAGGTTTTAAATTAAGAGGTTACATATAAAAACATGCATACGACATAACTGAGACATCCTGTTTCCATATACATACAAAGTAGTTGAAATATTTCAAAAATTCTGGACCACATATCTAGTAGGATTATTTTGTGACCCACCATGACATACTGATCCGTGATTCTTTATATTGCCGTGGCATTTGTATATATTTATCAACAAACCAAAAGAAAGGAAGGAAGGAAGGAAGGAAGGAAGAGAGAGAAAGAAAGAAAGAAAGAAAGAAAGAAAGAAAGAAAGAAAGAAAGAAAGAAAGAAAGAAAGAAAGAAAGAAAGAAAGAAAGAAAGAAAGAAAGA
>VYZS01033515.1:35645-45682 GCA_013400695.1 Neodrepanis coruscans
AAAGGACATCTTTTCTTTTCCATTTTCAGCACTAAATCTCTCGGGCTAAAACGGAGGAAAGGGGGGAGGGGCGCGGTTTTGTAATCCTCTTAAGTTGTTCTCCTCAGTCGGCACTGGCCAGAGGGAAAGGCTAAGGGGCCCTCAAGACCACACGCTCCCTTCTAAATACCGTGGAGTCTCTTTGCTGGGCTCTGAGAGAGACAGACACAAGCACTATTCGCCAGAGCGTCCTTGCCCCAAACGAGGGCCCTGGAAGAAATTTATTTATTTGATTTGTCTGTTTTGTACTTTGTTTGTCGGGTTTTAGTGTTTTGCGCAAAATAAACTGTGATTGTTTGTGTGTTCTCTTCATTTTTGGGGTGTGTTTGTGGCTTCTCTCAGAGTCTCTGCTCCAAAAATCACTGAATTTGTGGTAAAACCACCACACTGATGAAATCCAGACAGTTTCAGGCTAAATTACCAAAAGATTTGTAATTAAATGCAACACCTAAGATGGATGATATTACCGAGCAACTGGTTAAGATCTGAGGCCTTGGAAATTTCCTTGAAGAGCACACTGAGAAGAAAAAAATCCCAAACCCCTGACCTAACTTCTAGTTCATGGGCTGCCTGTTAACACCTCTTCTAAGAGGATCTTTGCTATTTCTGTGACTTCCTCTCTTTCAGTGTCTTGTTTTCCCTGTGTAGCAGGATGCTCTTCTTGGAATGCAGTAAAACAACTCGAAAAATGCCCTGTTTTGCAAAGATATCAGTGGTGGACTGAGAGGGCTGTCACACATGAATTATGCTAAAATCAGTCTGACTCATCAAGGCCAAAGTTAAACACCGTGATAGGCAAACATGTGGCAGATATGATAAAGCATCCTTGTCTAAAAGTGCAAAGCTAATGCAGCTGATCTGGACACATATAAATGACAGTCAATCACTTTATAATGTGGAAGTCCAGTCCCACTTTCAAACGGCATGTTCTACTAATGTACCTGCCCTCGAAGTGTGTGGAGATTCCTCCCTTGGATGGGGATGCTTCCCGAGGTTACTCCTTGAGAATGAGCAAAGGAGATTTGCCCAAGTTCATTGATAGGTGCATAACATAAATTTCTACTTAATAATTGTTTCTCTTTTTTTTTTTGCTAGCTTTAATATAATTGCTTTGATATAATGCACTATGCTATACTAGCAGTTTTTGCTTCTATATTGTGTAGTAAATACTTCTGATTAAGATTTTTTTCCTAATCATTTATCATAATGAATCATTAATTTTTATATAAATATATCTGATTTTCCATCCTTAGTCCTGTGGGACAAAGTTGTAGAAAGGTTCAATCACATTGACAAAGTCTGGAGCTAAGATTGGATCCAGCCGCATCTAGGCTTCCCTCTGAAAAGGGGCTTAGAAAGCAAGGGGGTGCCTTGTGCGTCTTGTGATTCAACAGGAGGGCTTCTCTGATAAACTTTGTCTGAAGCTCCCTCTCCACCTGTGACATCCTTGTTACCCCCAAGGTTAAAACTAAAGTGTGATAAACAGCATGTAGCAAAAGCTGACACGAATGGCAGAGTAGAAGTGTCAAGGCAGTTGTTTCATCTAACTGAGAGCATTAAAGCTTCCTGCTGGAAGAGAAAGGCTTATTTCAGTGGTGGGGGGTCACAACTAGTGAGCAGACCAGACAGCATAGTGATGGCATATGGAGCATTTTAGTTCTGGGTCATTGCATTCAAATCTGACCTAGCTTTTAGTAACCAGTAGTAATTACCATCTGTTGACTATTAGTGGCTACATGAATTAGTCCTCTGTCTAGGCGCTAGTAAAATTATATTCCCTTTCACAGATAGACAGTATTCCTGATTTGTTTGGTATTCCTCCACCTTTTTGTTCCCCTGAAGGATGGGCACATCTCAAAAAATCATCTTTCCTACAGATTTGGACTCTACTGGAAGAAATCAGGGTTATTAGGAAGGATGTGCACACTGCTGTTTATCACATAGTACCTGTTGTGCAGACAAAGGGAAACATTCATGCTCCAGGGCTGCCAGTCTGGCCACCTTTTCTTCTGCATTTCACATGCCATATAATACAATAATCAAATGAGATCTACCCTTCCAATACTGCTTTGAGCTATAGCACTCCTATGTTGTACCCTTCTACACTTATTGATCCAAGCTATTATTGACAGAACAGTACTTATCTAAGTAAGCTGATAAATAAAATAATGTTGCCATCAATAACCTGCACTTTATTTTGATTCTTTATTTCTTTAGCTACAGCTTCCAACTAGGTTTGCTATCCAGAGACAAATATCAGAGATCTCTTTATGAGATAGGTAGTGCATGCTATGATCCACTCCACTGAGTTTTTAGCTTCCAAAGGCAAGTATCTTTCAAAATTCAAAGCCTTCCTGGATGCTTCAGAAAACAGTTTAACAATACAAAGAAAATTTTCAACTTCTGAAGACAGCTGGGATTTATATTGCTATAATCAGAGAAAAAGTCATCTCCTTACTTTGCCTCCTGCCTTTCTTTTTAGGGCTGGTATATCAGTATCTTAGTAATATCAGTGCCCTAGAAGCTAATTTCACATAATCTTTAAAGCCTATATGATACAGTTATTCACGTTGCAAGGCATGTAACAGTCTTAATTCATAGATGCCTTAATTTGAATTTAACCTCTTTAATATTCATCAAATGAGGTCCCCATATGGACTTTCTCCATGATTTTTCACCATTTCTTTTTCACCTGAATCTTACCAGGATTATGGTTTTTCAAAACATTCTTCCACTCCAACATGTAGATGTGCATCCATAACAGTATTCTTTGGGACAAAAAAAACAATACAGTAAAATTATATTTCTTTTTCTCTAAGTTTTACTCTTAATATTTCAGTACCTTATACCACAATTATTTTCTGAGATGTATTGTTTAACCAGCTTTTCATCTATTTAGTGTCAGTCTCCTTAATTCTTTATGATTTTATCATAATATCTTCTGAGATCATTATAAAAAGTATAATTCTTTTATATACAGGCCAAATGGAGTCCTCAAATACATTGTGTTTCTGAGACTTTCCCATAATGATTTTTTTTCATAAGTCAATGATTATTAGAACAATTGACTCCTGCCACTTGATATAAGGAACACAAACAATTCTCGCTTTTACCCGTAGTAGTTGATCTATATAGGAAGATCCTGTTGTGAGCAGACGGACAGCTCAACTTCTTGTGTCAGCAGTTTTGAGTCAGGTTCACCAGTGTACACAATCTGATTTTCAACTCCCATGTAGCCAAACCTGGGAAGTCCAGCATATACTTAATGGCTCCTGCTTCTGAGAACAATAAACTGTGGTTTGCATCTTCATTATGTTGAATGATGTGGGAGGAATCCCATAAAGAAGACATAGCCCTACAGTAGCTCAGATGAGTGGTGTGCATGATCCTTGGTGATTCTTTTCTACCAGTTACTAGTAATTCAGAGGTAATAGACAAATGATTAGTGTTAGTCTCTTCTTTTGCTCACTTCCTTTCCTCCTAAGAAAAATATATATCTACTTATTTTATAACACTTATTTCAAAGCATTAGACATGACAATCATCCCACAAGATTTTAGTAACCAAGAACATAAAAAGTCTACAAATATATTTTCTGAGAGTTTCTTTTTTCTCTTAATTCTCCATCTCTACAACTGGCAACTAAATAACAGCAAATCTTCATAGTATCTCCCATAGTGTTTTAATTCTCTCCCTTAGTGTTTTAATTATTTCCATTCAACCTAGTTATGAGCTACATACAGAATACACCACAGATGCTCTTTTAAAACTTGTATTGCACGCACTCCAGAAATACCTGACGGCCCAAATTGCTTCTATGTAGCCCAAGATCAGACTTTGCCACAATTGTGGTTTTCAACAGATTCTATGGCTTGTGGAGACTTTGTTGGTAAAAGGTCTCCTACAGCGCCAGGGGAGTGAAAGCTAAGTGTCCTGGAACTGAGGTGACCAAAACCACCAGCCCTCTGAAGCCGAGATCCACAATGACCAATTCTAGGTCCTGCTGGTTTTCCCAACTGTCTTACAGATGCACAGAAATATGAAGTACTTCTGTGTCTGTTCCAGGACCACCATGCCATTAAAGAAAAGGCAGTTTGTACTGGACTGTCCTCTCCTTCAAGTCTTTTCATTCCTTGCTGACCCTTCACTTAGCAGTCTCTGAGCATCTCTGACCTAGTGCATCACTCAGAAGACAGGTCCATCCAGCACACATTTTTCCCACTTCCTCTCTCCAGTCCCTCATCTTGAAAAGCATAACTGCAGTTTGACACAAAAGCTTTCCTTTTTCCTAGGTTAAGGAAGGTTAAGGATTTCCTCTTTCCTAGGTTAAGCACTCTTTTTCCACAGTCTTCTAGTTCCACAAACAGCTGAGAGTTCTAAGAATATAAAAAAAATTTTCCTCTTCTTTACAACCCTACTGAAGCCCTTGATTATCTCTGAATCAAAGTAATTTGTGCCAGGGCTTCCAGTCATCAATATGATTTTTACCAAGATATTCAGACTCCTATCAGCCCACTCTGTGATTTATGTTTTTATTGCTTCAAGAAAACACAATGTAGACTTTCTGTCCTTTTGCCCTCTGCTGAATGTCTTGTCTGCTATTCCTAATATTGGGAATGTTGAATTAATAAAAATTAGGAAAAAAAAATTTAAAATCCCATGCCCTATGAATGCCATTGCTGAATGTTCCTGAAAAATGCTGATGTGCTGTTGTAAGCACTACCTTTTAACTATCAAATATCTTCACACTTGTTAAATTACCTCTGTGCTTGCTTTCATATTAGTTTGAAGACAAGGTTGCTTTGAAGTGTTTTAAAAGACATGCTTTCATTTATTCCGGTATTAAAAATGCCATGCTTTACCTTTAAAAGATGAGGAGCTTTTTGGAAATTATCTGAGGGCTTTGAGGGTGTTTTTGTTTATGGCAATTGTTCCTATAAATTTGTAAGGACAGAGAAGTGTTTTCTACAATGACTTTCACAACCAGAATCAATCAGGTAGCAGCATGAAGACACAGCAGTACATACTCAGACATAAAGTGATTTACAGGAATATTACTTTTTTTCACTAAGGGAACAGCACCTGTTAGTGACACTAGGAAATGCTTGACATTCAAATAGTCATAAAATAAGACAAATAAGCAAGACCGAATCTTTTCTAACTGATCCTGGCAGCTAGTGGAAAATTGTATTTAAAACTAAGCTAATATAACAATTCAAGATTGCAGGGTGACCCTGATAGAAATAGCACAAGTAATCTATCTGGAGCATTTATTGTAGAATTAAACTTCCAATGGTCTAGAATTACCATGGAATTTCTTTACATTTAGGAAAAAATCTTTAGAAATAAAAAAGCAATTTCTTCTAGCAAACATTCTAACTTATATATAGTTTATATAAAACAGAAAACTCCATTAAAATTTGCAGCCAGTTTTGTAATACCAAGACATAGTTTAATTTTTGTTTTAATTGTTGAAATTTTCAGGTCAGATTTCCTTCTGATATAAAACAATGCTATGTCAACTCTGCATTCTAAGACTTCTTTAAAGCCAAAATGTTTAAGTGATATTTTACTGTTCAACAATGGTTATGCCACTTAATACCTGTCATCACTGCCCCTAAACTTCTAGTTTTTCATGTTCCACCACCAAACCTATGTTCTGTGCTTCAACTTGAAAGGGGAGTCTGTCTCCTGAACATCAAAGACTGACACTTTTTGAGCTTTGATGTTACTGCCTGTGTTCCACCTGACACAGCTGAATACAACCACTACACTCAGAGCTCACCTAAATCAGCTTTAACACTGAAACACTGCACTAGCAATTTTCCTCTCTTTTCCTAGCCCAAACCCAGTATCTCTTCTCCCGTTTTGATATTGCTTTTAGCATTCCTCCCTTAACTCCATTCAGAACTTACCACTACTATCAGAGAGGCATAATGGAAATTGTAGAGCCACAACAATATGGCATATTCCCCTTTTTCTGATTTAACTTCTTGATGATAGAGAGGTAGAACTCATGATAGAGAGGTAATGAGCATCATGTAGTCTGAATGCTTAGCTGCCATTTCTGGCAATGCAGGAATGTTTAAAATTATTTTTTTTTTAAATTAATGCTTTCCTTTTTCAGGAGTTAGTTGTTTCTGGACTAGACTAAATTTTCTGAAGAAGCTATATTTATGGTACACCACAAAGCATTAGTAAGGTAAGAGATCCATCAGCTGGCATTTTTCTCACCACTAACACAGCACAAGTGTGCTGGAAAAATGAGCAAGATGGTATAGTATCCCAAACATTTACCTTCTGTAGTTTCCTGGATAAGTCTAGGCACTTTATAGAATCCTCATGGCAAGTTTTCCCATCTGCCCTCAGTGATCAGGCATTGGGCCCAGCCTGATGAGCATACTGATCAGCTTGCTTGCAGGTGACGGGCCTCTTTTATTCCCCTTCCTCTCCATTTCTTTGTGCTTGGTCATGCTCCATCAATCTTAACCTCAACCCTCTCTGGGTCACCTCAGCCTTAAGCAGTGTTACTGACAAGTGTACACCTAAGTGCTGTTGGCCTTGCAAGATTGCACTCTTCAAAATGCTCCTCTAAAATTGTGTGTGAAATGTGGCAGTATCTCACATCACTTCCACTTAACTGGTTGTGAAGTCTTGTCCTTCCTCAAGGTCCTATATGTAATTTTGTGAGGCTGTTGCTCTGTTATTTATGTTCAGGAGTTTCTCATGTCATGTCCAGCACTTTCTTGTAGCCATACACCATGCCAGGACCTGCACACCTTAGCAATGACTACTTGGCAAGGTATTATCGACGTGTATAGGTTTTACTACATGTTTAAGTTTCACTGGGTTCTTCAGTGGCTACTTCTTATCTAAAAAAGAAAAAACAAATGCCATATGTATATGTTCTCTTTGAAGTATCATTGTAAGATGATTGCTATTAATCATAACTCCACAAAAACTCCTATGTTCCTGTTAGAAATACCACTATTTTATCAACATTATGAACACCTGCAGACATAGCCTTTAAGAAATTGTAGTGACTGTTGTATTCTTATATCTGATAACATCCCAATGAAGATCCCAGTAAGACGGCATCTAAGATAAGGACTTAAAAGTTCTACTTCACATAGAAGTCTAGATTTACTTAAAGGCAAATATGTATATATTATGGCTATATTTATGTTTGCATATATTTATTTTAGTCAGCATCTGTTCATAGCAAACATCATTTCCCCCAATAGATTTCTAAGGGATGTTTTAAACATTTTGTACAGCAACCCTGTACTGCTTTAATCCTGCAAACTGACAGGAAGACACTACTGTCTCCTCCTATAAATGAATTTTAGGTAGTGTTTTGGAAACTTATGTTTTATATTTTATGTTTTGTGAGACAGAGATCTTCATACCACAATCTGGAAATAATTTTACTGAAACATGCAAAACATTTACGTCCCTTCATCAGTAACATTCAGCAGCATAATTTGTTTATTTTGCTGTGGTCCTTGGTCAGCTTTAAATATGACCAATATTACTGAACTCCTTCAGTTGCTTGTTGCAGGAGCCATCTGGTATCTGGGCATAAGGGAAGAATAAACATACACAGAGACATATGCAGCCTTACAGCAGCATGAACAACTTCCAATGACAACACACTTGTTTCCCTCAGCAAAGATGGGGCAAGGACAGGACTTAATCAAGAAGGACATACAGTTTGTATAGTATTTGGGGTAAAAACAGATCTTCAAATCTGCATATCTTCACACCATTTGCAAGATTGTTATAGATTTACCAGTCTATAAAACCCAAATTGTTAAGTGAGAAAATCACACTGTCTGAACACAGAGGCAAAGCCATAAACAAAAAAGGCTTCCTCTCTCACAGAATATTGAAGCTGTAAAATTACTGCAGTTAGTTATGGATTTTAATACGGCTGGAGCAGCTTGAATTGAAATCACTTACATGGCAACTGAGCTAGGAAATTTGTGAGTCATTTTAAAAATCATCCTCCTTCTGTAAACACTGCATATGGTAAAGATGAAATAAGTGACCTAGTCAAGTGAATTTGCCCTCTGGCTCTGGTCTGTGCACTAAACTGGCTGAATAATAGACTGTCTGTCTGGAAAGATGTGCCTTATTTTAGTGGTTCAGACATACAGCTAAGAATCTGCACAAGGAGGAAAAACAGTTTAATTCTCTGCAGTCCATTATTTCTGCGATGGCATAATACCTGTGGGAGAAGTGTCTTTTTTCTGACCAGGAATGTACCTACTCTTCTGTACATTGCACATGAAGATGGAAAATTCTCTTAAAAGATTATATCGTGAAACCTTAATAGTAAAAGTCATTCCAATTTAAAGAAAGTCAAGCATAATTAAGCATAATGCTTTCTATAATTTGGATCAACATGATTTTTATAATAGGCGGGGTTTTTTAACTGAAGAACAGACTACTTTGCCTGGTGATAATGTTTAAGGATATTGCAAATTCAATTATCCAACAGGCAGAACAATGTCTTTACATTTTCCTGGGTATTTTTGACCATACGAAAATATCAAAGCTAAAAATGTCTATGCTTTTGTTCAGATGACAAGTCTCCCTGAACACTTAGACAAGAAAATAAATATTCTTTGCATTATTAAATTCTTCTGTATAAAACTGTTTTCTTTTCCTTCAAATGCAACAATTAAGTGACTATGAAATAATACAGTGTGATTATGGTCTCTTTTTAAATATTAATTTTTCAATATCTACTTAACATTGGCACTAGAAATCAATTTTCGCTGCATGAGAACTACTGTACTGGAAGGGAAAAGGAATTTCAAAGTCTAGTAGTTGTTAATAATGCAGTTCACATATGAATGTTAATGAAGCAGAGGATGCAAAGGCTTCAGGTAAATTTGAACCAGACAGAGAAGATTATCAGAGATCATCATGTAAGACACATATACAAACACAATGAAAATTTTTATGTGCAGGATCTCAAGCATGTACGAAAATGTAAATAGGTGTTTAGGGCTAACTTTGCTCCAAGCAGGAATATGGACTAATTGTTCTCCTTGATCTCTTTGTCAGTGTAGGGTATAAACAGAAAAGGCAGGATAAACTGAAATACTACCTATACCAGACCTTGTTGAAAAAATTGACATCTTACTTTCATTTAATACTCTCTGACACACATGTTATACACCCACAGAGATGCTCAGCTGTCTCTAAGCATAGTCAAGGTAAGCTCTTTTCTGGAAGAGAGGCAAGTGGCTATGGCTTTGCTATACACACTGTAAGTGCCAAAAATTTTTAGACAGGAGAGGCTGTCTGATGTACTTCCACTTGTAGCTCCAAAACTCAGCCTGCAACCACTTTCTGCTTCTAAATCCTAGGTTATTTCATCTCCCTTGGCATGGCAAAATGAATTGATGTCTATCTGTTGAGAAGTACAGAGATCATTCAGCATACAAACACAAAACTGATAGACTATTTGATCTACTGGTCTAACAGGAAAGAGAGAAAGAAAGAGAGTGAGAAAGAGACAGAGTGAAGAAAGAGAGAGAGAGAAAGAACGAGAGAGAAGGAAGGAGGGAGAGAGGAAAGGATGAGAGAAGAGAGACAGAAAAAAGAGAGAAGACAAGAGAAAAGAGGAGAGGGGAGGGAAGGAGAAGGGGAAGGGAAAGGGAAGGGGAAGGGGAAAGGGAAGAGGAAGGGGAAGGGGAAGGGAAAGAAGAGGCTGTTAGTATTTGTGGTGGTTTTACCACAAATTCAGTGATTTTGGAGCAGAGACTCTGAGAGAAGTCACAAACACACCCCAAAAATGAAGAGAACACACAAAAAAATCACAGTTTATTTTGCGCAAACACCAAAACCTGACAAATAAAGTGCAAAACAGACAAACAAATTAAATTTTTCCAGGGCCCGCGTTTGAGGTGAGGACGCTCTGGAGATAGTGCTTGTCTCTCTCTCCCTCTGAGCCCGGCTGAGAGACTCCACGGTAGTTAGAAGGG
>VYZS01033515.1:46131-62692 GCA_013400695.1 Neodrepanis coruscans
GCCGAGAGACGGAGGGGCGGCGGAGGTGGCGGTCCCCTGGGCCCGCGCTGGCTGACCCAGCCCGGACCACCGCCGGCCTCTCCCAGCGCCGCCGCTGCCGGTTCGCCCGCTGCCGCTGGTCATCATGGCGCCATCACCCGCAGCCCCCGGTGGCTCCCGGTGCGTGCCGTGGCTCCGTTCCCGACGCGGTTTCCACAGGCGTGACAGCGCGGGACTGCGGACAGTCCCGTCAGGGAGTGGTGGGGAGGAACGGTTTTATTTTTTTTTCCAACCCACAACAGTATTGGTTTTAAATACTCCAAATTGAAGTCTGATGGAGGCCTAAGAGCCTGGGAAGTGCAAGATGTAAAAATCATTACAGCACTGATTGGAGAAGAAACTACCAGAAGGCAGAGGAAAACAAAGGATTATTTTCAGAGACAAATTAACCTACTGAACTTCTGAGAGATGAACAGTTTTCCATGGTGTCAAGTGTGTGTTGATAAGGGGAAAGCTAGACTAGAGAAGAAGATAAGCCTCAGCAAATATGTTTACATCAGTCATAACTCTGGCATGCACCTCCAGTTGAGGAGAACTTAAAGAAAACACACATCAGTCAAAGGCAGGTCTGTTTATTTCCTCAAAATTTTCTCTTTCTCTGAACAAACCTTCAACCTTAAGACAAATTAATCTTATCAATTACTGTGCATCAAACAAATCTAATAAAATTCCTCAGATATTGGAAATACTGTTCACCCTGGATTGACATCTGCCATGTTTTTAGTCCATGTAGAAAAGCCAAAGAGGAAGCCAGGTATGAGTGTTCATCTCCTTGAATATTAGTAGTTTCCATCAATATAATGGCTTTGTATTTCTTTTGATTTATCTCTCTGCATTTAAAAAGCAGAGAGCTGAAGCTAAGCTTCTACTTTCCATTAGACAATATGGCAATTGCTCTATTATTTCTCAGTATCATTTACTGCTACAAATCTTCTTTAGGAAATTGAAAAGCATTTGCACTGAAATTGTCTAAAGAGCATCCATATTGATAGTAATCAGGGTGTGTTTGGCTCTAAAGAGAAGACAGGTTTTCCATTTCCTTATAGGAGCGTTGGCTTAGACACAAATCAAAACAAAATGATACTTTCAGGCAGCACTGTACTATTAAAATTCTGTACTGGTTACACCTTCTCATACACAGCAGACTTTTAAGAACCTTAGAGCATGAAGTGGTATTGCAGTAATGACCATTATGATTTAAGAAGTGCAACAGTGACATCTAGTGCAACAATCTTGCACATCACAGCCCAGAAATTGCTTTGGTAGCCTATTTTCATTTTTTCAAATACTGAGGCAGTCATTGCCAGCAAATTTTTGCAAACTGAGCTTACTACATAATCTGAAATGCTTTATTTTATCAGACTAATGTTATTTTCTGAAATCTTGGTAAGTCAAAGCAAGATAAACGTTTATGATGTGGGAGAGGAACCAACACTAGAGGAGGAAGTACAGCTTCTCTTTGGTTCTGCTGTACTCTTAAAGAGAGACTTACCATGCTGTCCTGACAAGTGCTTTTGTATCAGTTGTGTCTCTGATCTCAGATGCATCTTAGGCCTCTTATGCAAAGGAAAGGGGGGAAGTTAAATGGAAATCTGTGTAGATAAATGAGGAAAAGAGAGAATAACAATACTTTCTTATTAATCACTGTGAAGATGACATGGAAGGGGCAAGAACGAAGCTGACATGTTGAGACATTGTAATACTGGTACAGCAGAGGATTAAATGTTTTGATAACCTTTGTTCAGTTCCTGTTGACTACATATCAGTTTTGATTGAGATGAATCATGGGTGAAGGTATAAAATAGATCTTGTTTTGTTACCCAGAAATAAATACTATAGCTGCCTTTTCTCACGTGATTTTACAGTGTCTTAGTCACTTCACACTGTGGTCAGTGTCATGGAAGACAGTCCTACCCAAAGTGCCATATAGAAATTTACATTTACTTGTAGTCTCCGTAGTTTTCTTCAACTGTCAGTTCTGATTGCTGAAGACCCTTTTGGATCCTTATGGCTCAAGAAAGAAGGAAACAGACTATCTATCTGGACAAAATTAAAACTGCTGTATGTCTTTTGAGAAATTCCAAGATGAAAAACATGACTACGTGCTGTGTTGCATATGTGCAGTAAATCCCAAGTCTTCAGGACATGCTGTGTGGGTGACTACACTGTGAATGTATGCACAGTGAACCCAAGATTTTCCAGAAGTATGGTATCATTCTCTGTGCTATGGAAATTTCCATGCTTTACAGACTCATGGCTGCCCTGTCAGAGCTGCTCTAAGATAACTCTAACAGGACTGAATGATACTCAGGAATTCTAGGGAAAGATATGTGGTTTTGAATTCTCTTCTGCTATTCTGTTCTGGGATAAAATCCTTCAAATCTCTAAGTAAGACAGGAGAGTCTGATTTACCTCTCATTTGCCACTTTTTGACCACCTTACAACTTAGAGCAGCCTATAAGACCTGTATGTAAATGGTGGAGACTTTCTAAGGAGCAAAGGAGACATACTTCCTCCTCTTGAGATATTTCAGGTGTGGATTCAGCAATCTACTTCCAGACATCATTGATGCCAGGGAAATACAGCAAAACCAGAAGAGATAAGAGGGATAAAGAAAAAACGTTCAGTGAGATCGGGAGGTTTCCAGTTGAAAAATATTGGAAATGCTTAATTTAGGGAGGAAATTAATGAGGGGAAATTAGAGAAGTGTATCAATAACACAAGCAAAGATGAATCACATACTTACCCATTGTGTCAAAGTACAAAAGGGCTATTACGAAACCAAGCACAAATTAACAAGAGCAGCCTTAAAAGATCCCAGATAAATACAATCAAGAAGATATTTTGACAGAAAGGGTCATATTACACTCTGTCAAGTTTGCCATTGGAGTTATTAAAATCGTTCATTGCAAGCCAAACCAAAACCAGACCTCATGTTTTCAATGAAGTAAGAGGTAGTAAAATACAGTCCAGTTAAAGGAAGCCTATGACACATGTTCACTCCCGTGGACAACAGATTCTGCCCACACATGTTTGCCAGCTGGGCAGGAATCTCTCATCCCACCCAGAACTTTCCCCTTCAGAAGCAATTTTAAATTAAACCCCAAGTGTCCTCTCTCTGAATTACTAGTGAGGCAACCTTTCCTTGCTCATGACTGTGCTCAGCAGAATCATGAAACCTTGCATGGGCCCCTGATTTTTTTCTGTTTGAAACTTTCACTTCTTTTGCTTTTAAACTGGTTGTTTAAAGCTTTCACTTTTGAGTTTGCTGTGCCTGAACTTCTTCCGATTTTTAAAAGGTAGCCTCTCCAATCAAGTGTGGTTTTAGTTAGTGATAAAGGCTACATACTTTCCTACCTTAAAAACAGGAAAAGCTGCTCTTATCTTCATTTTCAGTCTCTAATGTGGTCCTGCAATGCAGCCACAATGTCTTCTTTCCATTTCTGTCATCTTACTACATATAGTTTGATTTTTCTGCTGTCTGTGTGAGATTTCTCTGCCTGGCACAAATCTATTCTCTGTATCTTCATCTCTTGCAGTTAGAGCCTCAAGTCCAGTCATAAACTCATTTTGGACTAAAGGGCAAGTAACTATGTTCAGACTCCTCCTTCATCATCCTGATATTGCCAGTATCTCCATGGACTGCTCACCATTTAATTAAAATGAAACATTCTCCTCACATCTCTGAAGAGATCTGAAAAGATCCGAAAAGCTGTTTTCTTTCTTCAACTACACTTAAAGCCATTTCTGTTTTCCGTGCTTCTTGTGCACCTCTCATGCTCACATGTTCTTTGAAGTTACGTTCCATTGTTGAATGGTCTTCATCTTCCCTCCTCTCATCCAGTCTTTTCTTATAACATGTATTTGTTTCTCTAGGCCTTGAAAAGCTTGTGAAGAATGCACTCCCCAAGGCCTTCTGTGCTCTGAAGCCACACTGAGCCTCACTGGGAGTCTCTGTATCTGCAATAGAGAAATGGCTGGAATGATCCAGGAGGGGATTAAATCACACTTGATCAAGGTTTTGTCACATTTCTGAGCCAGTCAAGAAGGAGAGGCTTTTGTGGGAATTGGTTCTAGACAGAAGACTGTAGCTCTTTTTATCGGATTTTGATGCAGCAGCAGCTCCACCTCCTATGAACATCTATGTGAACTCTGCTCTCTGCCAAGAAGCTGAAGAGTGGGCCATATTGCCAGCCCTGGGTGAGTTGTCAGTATGATTTTTGTTTGTCTAACACATAAAATATTTTTCAAAGAAGCCTAATTTTGCCCGTGGTTCTTCTGCATGACACTGGGCAATCTGCACCAGATTTTGTGTCTGTCATTCAAGGGCAATGTGAAAAGCGGTTTGCATATGAAGCAGCATTAAACTCTCTGCTTGACCTGAAGCTGTAACTTTTTTCATAGGAAAAAACATTTCTTGGATATGGAAGGGCAAATGCTTGTTGTAGTTCATGTTCCATGTTTGATCTTGGCCTACAGTTATCAGCTGAGGCTTAAAATACTGTACCAACTCTGAGAGAGATTGTTTTGGCTTCTCTGTCCTCATACAAGGGTTACAAATCTTCAGATGCTTCAAATGCCTGGTTCTGCCATCTGCAGTCTGTTTCTGAAACAGTTTCATTTTTGTCATGGCTGTTTTACAGATCATTAACTTAGAATAAGTAATTGCCTCTAAATTTAACAAAACAGTAATTTAAAGTGGTGGTCTGTGTCACCTCACAATTGTGACCTCTAATAAACTCCTTTAAAGGTTTTTAGTTCAAGGAGTTCAGGTGAGACCTTTGATTTGCTGCATATAAGTACATCAAATATGCAGCATAACATATTCACCTTCTTTTTCAGCCTCTCTGCATATAGATGGCACAGGCACAGTACTTTAAATTTTATATTCTGCAGTGGAACAGAATTCATAGCATTGCTGAACAATAGCTAATAAATTTAGACTCTTTAGTTTTCTTGATACTGATTTTCTAATGTTTCTTGTTCCAAGAAATTACATCTACACCATCATGACTTTAAAGGTACAGTCACACAAGGCTAAAGTTTATTACATAAAGACAGTTAGTGATTTCTAGGGCTGCAGTGAGAGAACTAGTTTTCTGTAACAAATGATTAACAACATACATTGTTATACAGTTGTTAACAGACCTTACCTATCTGGTGATATGTAATTCAATTTACATTGATCAGAAGCATGCTACATTAACTCTGTTCACAATACCTAGCCAGTATTTGGGAAGGAAGCTAAACTTTCACTCTATTGTTTCAGATTTTATTTTTTATAGAGTTTTTAACCAGAAATCCCCATAGGAGTTTAATTTGGGAATATATTTTGAGTAACTCACATTCAGGTTCTCTTGAAAATTTGAAAGCTGATCTCTCTTCCAGTACAAAAGCTTTGGAAACAAAATAGATTCAGCTTCTGCAGAAGTGTTCATGTTTACAAAATCCAGTGAAGAAGCATCCTCATTAGCTGTTGAGTCAAATGAAGTGAAGCAACTCTTCAGACTTTGTGCTTTCACTTGTATCTCTTGTGGCACTTCACAGGCCAGTGAGAGACTTGCTTATTTAAGGCAATCCCAATCAGTCACATAAAAAAACAAAACTGCTGCTATTTCACAGGCAACACAAGACTGAAAAGGCACACAGAGGTAAGGAAAGAAATTAAGAATAACACAATTTTTCATGAAAAAAATTGCATAGGTTTTCACACCTGACTACTCCTTGACATTGCACTGCCTGTACAAAGCACCAGCTGATGTTGTGACTTGCAATCATGGAAAATTTAAGAACACAGTTGAAAGCTTGTTTTAAAACCTCATTGGAAGTTTACTGAAAAAAAGCTTTGAAGATATACTTATACCATGTCAATAAAAAAACATGCACACTTCTGTTTTCAAAACACACTAATTTCTGACTTTACACTGACTGTAGGGCTACAAATCTAAACTTACTGCTTCAGCGACTAGAACTGCTGTGATCAGAAACCCAACAGTAGCTAGAAATAATAAATATATGGCACACAGCTGAGCAACCTTATTCAACAGAGGTACCAAAAACACGTTAATAATTTTATTATTTTAGATTTATGATGATCAGCTTAGATAGCAAACCATTCTGCAAGCTTTCTTAAATTACTTTTTTTTATTTATGGTTCAGTTACTGCATTTGAAGGGATATCAAATAGTTTTAAAGATTTTTTTTTTTAAAAAAGTCATATTTCTAAATGACTCCTAAAAGCCCATGTTCATTTATCTCAGGGCTATTTTAAATGATGTGTTCTCGACTTCAGCATGCAGGAGTTATGATGTGTATACAGAAAGCCTGAAAAAATGAAAGTGTGGAATAAAGATGGAATAATCTGAATAACGCCTCTGGTAACCAATAATTCTGACATGCCTTGTTATGTGTTCTGTTATCATCTAACCATAAAAGAATACAGTACATCTCATTTCACTTAATAGGAGCAGATGGATGCAGTACTGTTCGATATCATCTACAACAAGTAATTATATTGCTATCTCATTGATATAGAGTCTACATCAAATTTCTTTTGATGCACATATTTTACAAAAATGCCCTAAAGATGCAGCATTGGCGTATTAAGCTACTACAGGGAAAGATCAGGCTGTCCCACCTGTTCCATCTTTTATGGTCCTCAATCTCACAAAGCCTTTGGACCGTTTTCGCAAAGCCCTGCAGAATAAACAAATGTTTCCATGCAGGAAAGCTGAGAACATGCTTGGGTGGCTTAGAAATTTGCTCTGCTCTGTTTGTTGTTAATTCAAATAATGAAGGTCACTATCTACATTAAAAATGTGAGCAAATTCTTCCTTCCCAAACAAACAAATAATGAGCAACAAAACACAGAAAGAGTCAAAAGTTACCTCACCTTTCTAATGTATTTACTTCAGTATTCACAGAAGAAACACTTGTAAAAAGATGTCTTTTGGTTTCACTAAATGCTATGTTTACTGAGGTATATTGTAAAATGATCTAAAGTAACTCTGGTCATAAGAAAAGCACACATATCTCAAAACCATGATTTTTTTCTGAGCTGTAAACATAGGATCAATGTTTTGCTTTACTAAAGCCAAAATAAAAGGGGGCAATTGTCTTAAACACAGAGAGGAATTCAGCCCTGAGTCCTACATGGCACCACAAGTCAGTGTAAAGGTCTGAAACTGAATGTCTCAACTGCACCCAGTGCAGGCTACTAAACCATGAAATGACCTGATGGCCTCTTCCTCTCCTTGAAAAATAAAACATCTCTTTCTGTTTTTCCTGTTTCTCATCACAAGCACCTACCTCTACTCATACAGCCAGGAAGAACATAAAGAGAGTATAATGGCTGCCCCTGCCTGTTTAGGCCTGCTGAAGGACTGACTGCTGGTTACCTTTAATCACTAACAGAAGTACAATTCTTTGAGACAAGAGTGTGTAACACACACACCACAATTTCTCACTTCCCTTATACAGCTAAATTTTGTTACTACCAAAGGAGAATACACTAAGACAGATGTGCTCAAAAGAAAAGTAACCTTTCAAAAGTCCCTCCATATACAAAAATGATGAAATGGAAAAAACAGATCATGAAAAAATATGTTAAATCTTTTCTGAGAGCACCTGAACAGTAAATAGGTGTTGGGTTGCACGGGGGAACGAAAAAGTCACACACATGATATGAGCACTTTCTGTTCTTTGCAGTGAATAGGAAGGGATCTATAATCATGATAATTACGGGTTTAACCAAAAACATATGCAAATGGAGAGGGGAACAGTGACAATTCAATATTACTGATCAAATGTCAAATCTGATGGTTTCTAACATTCTGTTACATTTTCTCACTAAAATCTTACATACGGTACTTGAACGTATGTATGTTATATACATGCAGAAGGTGTCTGTAAATAAGTAGAATTATCTGGACACTGCTGGACATCTGTTAAATTTTTTAGTTACCTTTCTATCTCAGAAATCAGGTTCAGATTACGTGTCAAGTATTTGGTCCACCATATTGTCAAATGTCAATAAAATTAATGAGTTACCTGTGTGTGAGTGTCTTTATTATTTGCTTTATTACAGAATTTTCTGATGAACATGCCGTTGTCTTCAGGAGACAGCTGAAAGTATATGAAGTATATGAGGGAATCTTTTAATAGGCTTGTATATTATTTAAACATTAAGATCATGCATATGCCTGGAAGAACATTTATGGTATAAAGTGTACATCAAAGAAAAATTCATTTTACAGTGTAAAATGGTGTGAGTTGCTCCTCTATACAGAGCTAGCAAATAATTATTAAATATTATTTTTAACTGAAGTGATGGCACCCTTTTTTAATCCTGCCATATAGTATTTGTCATGGCAATATGCATGACAAACAGAGATGGTCCCTTTATATCAAATAGCGAACCATAAAGAAAATCAGTTTCATTCTACTTTTAAGAAAAAGAAAGTATTCCAATCACTTTGTGGATACCATTATTATTTGTTTACAGTTTTAATTAAATTTATATCACCCTAAATGACTACAACACCTCTTTCAGGGTACATTTCTGTATCACTGGTATAAGTTTCACTGAAACATAGCTCAGACCACACACTGCTCAGATAAAGCCTTTGCCTTAAGTGTTGGCTGAAAGGGACTGCACAGAGCTGTAACTGATAGATAAACTGTTTACACAAGATGAAACTGTTAGTAGGGTCAGGAGAACGTTACAAGAGATACACTCCTGTCAAAAGTAAGTAACTGAGATAAATTTATTAAGCATGAGATGATCAAGGATAAGGGAGGAATGGGAACAGACAGATCAGGGAACAGGGACCAATGCTCAGGAAGGTGTGTGATGCAGATGAAGTAGCCTGCTCAGGAGGTTTAGGTCAGCTTGAATGCTTCTGATCACTGAAGAAAAAAACCATGTAACACTATGCTGACCAAAAGACCACTGCTTTCTGCCAGGCATACATACACTGGCACTTCAGTAGAACAACCACCTAAGGACCACCGTTACAATAATAAAGCTTGTGAAGTCTCAGTCAAACTTACAGTCATCTCTTATAGCAAAAGAGCAAGCCTTCTGGATAACAACATGCTAGCACCAAAGTCAGACCATAGAAATACTATCAATAAAGGACAGCAACAGGTATTATAATGCTTAAAGGTAAACAAGCTATAAAACAAAGAAATGATAGACCATTTAGTGCATGTATTTTCCAGGTAAAAGACAACATTAAAAAAAGAACTTAGAGCAACTCTTATAATATTCTAATTTTGCTATCATGTATTAAAAAGCATCTGTATGTGCAACAGTGCATTGCTACTGCTTTGAGGGAAGCAGAGCTACTCAGCTGGAGGAAGTCACTGACTAATCATCTTAAAGCAGAATCTGCTGAAGTGTTAAACTAGCTTTTGTCCACAGTAGTTTCTTCTGCTATATGGTTATATCAGTTCAATAACTCACTTGTTCAAAGTTGAAAACCAACTAAGAGGTGAAAAAAGAGCAAGGGTTGTTTTCTTCATGCAGAAGAAGAGAACAGAGTAGTAGAATAAAAATTATGTGATAGCTGGTAATGTCTGCTACTTCTGAAATGTTGGATGTGTACTAACCAGAAACAGCAGTCCCAGATAATTAATTTCAGATAGCATGGCATTTTACAATTTCATTTCTTTTCAAGTGTTGGACATATTTAAGGTAGATTTGAATAAAAACACCATATAACTCATAAGCACTTTAATCTCATGGTTAAATTCAACCCAAATGTAGTCTCAAGTGAAATACCAAAAATAAGCTTAAAATAAATTACATTCTTTACTTTGTCTTATCTAAGAGACATAATGAGAAAGCAAGATTGAGGTGACAACCAAAATAGTTGATGCATTTCAGTACAGATATTCAGTGCTATATTTCTAATCCATCACCACCAGATTTTCAGTTAAAAAAAAAAACCCTAGCAAAATATGAGAAGTCCTGTTTGGTTTGGGATTTTTTTCTGTAATCAGAGAAAATGGTTTTGTCTTATTCTCAACAGCCCACCTAGCCCTTCCATGCCCGCAGCAGCTGATTGCAATATTTAGTAATTCTTAACCCAGCCAACACTGTTAATTTGCCTACATGCTGTCTAGTGTAAAACTCATTGAACCATGGGCTGCTGGTTCCCCTTTCTTGAAATGGCCTCAGTAAACTGCCTTCCCAATAGAAAACAATTAGACACAAACTGCAGGGCATCCAGGCCATTTGGAGTTCATCCAATATAGCCTCACATGTAGAAGTGGGAACTCACTATATTCATTTTAATATTGTCTGCTTCAGAGATGACAACAAAGTACTTATTATCTGAAAGCTGTCAGCGCATGTAATGAAGAGAAAGAGGAAGCTGAACCTCTGTAGCATAGTTGCTGCTAGAGAAATAATATATTCCTAAATTGTTTAAGCAGTTCATACAGCTTAAGGCTGAAGTGATTGTTTATGCATTTGTAATAACATTACATACAGGACTATGAGTTAAGTGGTAAACAGATGAAGAGAGAAATTTCCAAGTCCTGTTGTTAAAAATACCCAGGTAATTCTTCCCTAGCCAAAGAGATGTTGGTAAAAAGAAAGTGACATAGTTCAGGCCAAGGTTTATAAACTTGCACTTCAATCTTACTACCGTGCTTACAAATATATGAGATAAATATTAGGAGACTGCAGGTTTATTCAGCACCTTGAGTTAAATCATTTGCACTGATTCAGTGGTAAAATTCATATTGCTTCCATTGAGAATGAGAGGGAGACCAGTGTTACTATCATGGAGTGGCCTAAATCCCACCTAAGGTTTCCATATTAATGCAGTGCATTTATTTATAATGAATCATTTACAGATGGCTTTTCCTCTACCTTCATGGCTGGTCTCTGGGAGTGTCCCACTAATCTAATTTGTGTCGACAGAGTGAATAGTAAAGTTCTTTCATTATCTAGCTTAGACTTAGCATGCAAACAACACCACAAAACAATTTATACAAGACTGGTGCTCTTTAACCAAATCCATTTTATAAGACAATAAATGTCTACTAGCGAAAGAATGTCTAAAAGTATGTGTTTGGAGCATGTAAATATTATTTCTTGGAATATGACTGTAAGTCAATATTGGGTCTTTTTTCATCTATTTGTCTTACACAGCCTATGGTGTTTTGATGCTGACCCCCCAGTTTACAGGATGTTTTTTTTTTTTTGTTGGTTGACTTTACAATAGCATTAATGATGATCAAGAAAATATGCCTTGAGTAACAGTAAAAATGTCAGTCATATAAAAAAGCATCAAGAATTGTGGCGTTGTGAACATGAATAAGGAGCATATTAGATTGTGCCCTCATAATGGTTTTGCTCTTCTGCTAGCTGTTGTCCAATCTGGATTGTAGCCATGCTGTGTTTATGGCCATATTCTGTGAAGATGACCTGAGTTTTTGTGCAGTGGTTCTAAATTTCTTTGCTTTAAGTGGGTAACCTCAATATTTTTCTTAGATATGCTCCTTAAAAACAATTTCCATACAGATTTCCAAACAATGTCCATGAATATTGGATTCTGGCAAATTCATATAAGAAGTCTCTTGATTAGCACATCTGAACTCATTTTACTTAGATGCCTTCACTAATTCCTTTGGTATACAACAAACTGTAAATGACTGAACAGGGTTTTTAAGACACATATGGCATCTATGTACAAAAAAATGTCTTCTGCCTTGCTTCAAAAAGCTAGAAAATATGACCCTCGTCTTTATTAAATATCTGCCTACTGACTTAAATCAGCATGGGGAATACAATAAACATTGCCTGAATGATAAGGCAATTCTTGTATAGTGCAGACGCAGGAAGAGGGTCTCCAGAAGAGCTGATAAACAGCACTGCTGTCACACAACAGAGGGAAATACAGACACTTCCAGAAATGTTTCCTCTCAAAGAATGGGTTCATGAAGCACAAGAAATGAGAGAAAAAAGCTAGAGCAGAAATTTTGGTTTTCAGAATGTCGTGGTTTTACCACAAATTTAGCGATTTTGGACAAGAGATTCCGAGAGAAGCCACAAACACACAAATATCACAGTTTATTTTGCGCGCACACAAAACCCGACAAATAAAGTGCAACAAACAAACAAATTAAGTTTCCCAGGGCCTGTTTTGGGATGAAGACGCTCTGGAAATAGTGCTGGTCTCTCTCTGGGCCCCCCGGAGAGACGCTGGGGTAGTTAGAGGAAGCACGTGGCCGATCTGAGGACCCCCCTTAGCTCAGCGCGAGCTTCCGCCCGGCTTTGACTGAAGGAGAAACACTCAAGAAAAATTAGAAACTGCGCGCCCCCCTCCCTCCCCTTTCTGATAGCCCAGGGAGGGATTTAGTGCCAATGAAAAAAAGAAAGTGGTCTTTGGGCACCGGGCAATAGTCGCCGATAATTGCCAGACCAGTCACCCCCGGAGAAAAAGGAAAAAAAAAAAAACACAACAAAAAAAAACCGAAAGGGAAGAAACAACCCTCCTCCCCAAGGAAGAAAAAATCCGCCTCCCAGAAATTCACGAGGAAGAATGCAATTCCGAGAAAAAGGAAGTCCACCCCACCATTAAGAGAAAAGAAAAAAAAAGAAAGAAAGAAAAAAAAAACACCTGATCACAAAAAATGTGATCAAAAGAACGGCTCCCCCTCCCAGAAATTTACCACACCAAGTCGCTGCGGTGGAACCTCTGACCCATCTTCCACGTGGGCGCCAGCTCCGACGCAGCAGCAAAGAGCGGTGTTGCTCTTCTGAGCTTCAAGGCCGAAAAAAAAGATGGCCGGCCTTCCTCCGTTTTTATAAGGAGGACCCGATCCTGCACCTGCACANGGACGCCGCCGCCGGGCTCTGGGCACACCCCCGCTCAGGGCCCGGGGCTTCCCCTGCCCTGGCCACCCGGTGCCACGCCCGAAAGGAGACGCGGCCCAGGAGCAAGAGTGGCTGCCGGGGCCGCTGGCGCAGGGCTAAGCCGCTGCTCTCACCGGGGCTGAAGGGCGTGGACGAACCGGCGGCGGGCGTGGGGTGGCCCCTCGGTCTGAGCTGGGGCGGGGAGGGGGAGAAGGGTCGTTCCCCCCCCCCGCCTCGCCCAGTTGGCGGCCCGCACGGCAGTGACAGAGACTGTTCTTACTTTCGGTTTTAACCCTATGACACAGAATGACCCTATTTGCAGGTTGCTGAATGAATCTGGTACAGTAGGCTGACCACATCTTTTGAAGCATTATACTGGAATTAGGGCTCATTAGATGACACTTTCCAGATGCCATCCATGTTGCTGACTGTCCTTTGGCTCACCTGGTCAAGAAGCATGCAATGATATTGCCTGTCACTGTGCTACAGAATGTGAAGGTGATAGGAAGACTTGTATTTTCATTCAAGGTGGCATGTCAATGGAGTAATTCCTGCTAGCAGTGCACTATTAGGGAGAAGATTTTGCGTAGTCTCTCATTATAGAAGTTACTCAAATGCTTTGTAAAGGAAACAGCGACTTAACTTTTCTGCTCTGAGAGCAATCTGCAGCTGAAACAAGAGCAACAATTTGGTCTATTAATATTTGGTCTTTATGGCAGGTCTGCATCTGTGATAATCAACGCCTTCCAGGGGAAAATAATCTCAAATAGATATCAATCATCCATTTACTAATCTGATCAGTTAAAAAAATAATCTCTTTTTCTCATTTTCACCTTGTCTAGGAGTATGACCAAAGACAAAAAGCAGTTTCTGAAGGGGATTTACCTTTAATGAGTAGCAGTGTAGGGTGCTTCGATGCATCAAAGGAGAGAAGATACTAGAAGTGGAGAGCACTCCACTAGGATGGCAAAAGCAATTTGCCTAAGGAGGCAGCAATAGCGCAAGAAGGTTTATATGTGCTGAAGTTCTCAATTCTTTCAAAATGAGGAACACTCTTGAACAGCTTAATCCTTGCTTTATATTGCTATTTTTTCCTGGCAAGACTTTTTTCCCCCCACATCCAAACAGAACATCGAGCCAGAACACTAGCTGTGTTCATTTGTTCCTCTTATGCTTCAGGAGAAAACCAACTATCTTCCCACCCTGACCCTGTATAAGCATAAGCCAAGGTTGCTCCTTCATGTGTAGGTGTAAACAGATGTTTAATTCACTAACTGGTGTCCTTGAGTCTTGTAATTGATTTCTCTCTTCCTGTGGGGATGTAATTTGTGATACTCTCCCTCTACTCCTTTCATATTAATCCAAATACATCAGCAGAAACAGTTCCACCAGCCACTGAACAGCAGAGTTGAGGACCCCCTTCCTGTAGTCATTAGAGTCCAAAGGACAAGGTGGAAATGATATTAAAATGAAGGTTAATCCATTTCATACTTCACCATCTTCCTCATCAGAGAGAAAGGGGGCAATTTCTCAAGGATTGTGGGAACAAACATTCCTGTTTATGCTGGGCACCAAACCCACAATATAATCCTAAAGAGAAAAGAATGTATTTAGATGCTGTACTGACATGTAGAAAGCAGCAGACAACTCACTCCACCTACTATTTTAAATGATAGCAAACTGCAATTCATTAGTACAAATTCAATATCGCAGGATATTAAAGTAAATAAAGGTATGATAAAATCATAAATCCTTCTAGAAATTAAAATTCCTTACCTTGGAGTATAATGCTCTGGTCAGCAGCCTGGACCACAAAAGCAATACTTTTACTTTATGTTGGCAAAGGATTTTGTCTGAAGTTGCCAATTCCCTACATGGATTGAGCTGCATAGTCCTTTGGATCCTTACCATATGGCCATTCAAATCCCTTCCTTCATTGGGACATGACTTTCTTGTCCTTTCTTCCAAATACACCACTGTAGGTGTTGATTTAGAGAAAGGGTGGGGGTTTCTAGCTTCTAGTCCTTTTCCTGATGGGTTGCTGGGACCCAAGAGAGGCTATAGTGTAGGAGTATATGATTTTTATGTGTGCCAGATGCAAAAAGGCAGCAAGAAACTGAGGCCATGTTCCATTGCCAAACCACATGAAGTTTCTCTTTGTTTTCGGCTCTGCACGTCCCTATCCCAGTGCAGCAGGAAGAGAAGGGGAGTTCAAGGCTGCATCAAAAACATTTACTTCTTGCATCCAGCATAAAATAGGCACTGCTC
This sequence comes from Neodrepanis coruscans, assembly GCA_013400695.1. Classification (NCBI taxonomy): domain Eukaryota; kingdom Metazoa; phylum Chordata; class Aves; order Passeriformes; family Philepittidae; genus Neodrepanis; species Neodrepanis coruscans. The sequence continues at coordinate 61,310 of VYZS01033515.1, forward strand.
TGCTTTTCTCTCTCTCTCTCAAAAAAAAAAAAAAAAAAAATTATAGCAGGATAGCCAGTAAACAAAGGGAATGTTTGAACAAGAAATTCAAACTGTTGCAACTGTATAACAACAACTTCTCACTTTAATGATGGTGGACTTCAACAACCCTTCCTACCTCAGTCTTATTCTTCCACATCACTGATGCCTCAAGACCACTTCAGTACCCCGACTACATGTAGCCAATAGCACTTATTTAAACACATGTTTAAGAAACTGTAAGCAAATGAGAAAGAGGGGATGAAGAATTCCTTCAAACAAAAGAAAGGTTATTGTCTCAGTTAAAAATATATTTTACCTTGAGTCTACTAATGTAAGTATAAGTGCTTTCTGCAAATTACTTGCCATTTTTTTCCTTTAGGATTTAACGGTTACATTAAATTTCAGAGATGTCTTATATTGGCTTTGATCTGGATGTTAAAAATAAGTAGATAAATGGTGCTAAAGTCTTTTCATTCCGGAAGGATATTGGGTAATAAACAGCAAGGGTCAAATTCTGACCTGCGCAACAACAGAGCAGAACTTCATTACTTTAGCTGTTCAGAGAACTAAAAAGACCTGACTTCCTAGTGGTCCCAAGAGACACAATGATTGACAGACAGATAAATAAGGAACTAGAGTTCTAAGAAATATGGACAATCTTTGAATTTAGAGGAAATGAGAGAAACAGAAGGACCTTTTGCAGTCCAGGTTAAGTGAAGGCTTAAGAATAAAAGGCAGGACAGTAATAAATCTTCAGATTAAATAAATATTTAGGACAGGAGAAAAGTAAATTATTAAATCATAGTGTGTTCTAAATTCAGATTAGAAAAAAAAACCTGCTCTTCAAATGAAAATTTCTTCTTGAAAGCTGTGTGTAACTAAAATTGCAGGAAAGGAAGATTGACTCCCAGTAAGAGAAACATTTTTGCTTATGTGGTGGTTTTACCACAAATTCAGTGATTTTGGAGCAGAGACTCTGAGAGAAGTCACAAACACACCCCAAAAATGAAGAGAACACACAAACAATCACAGTTTATTTTGCGCAAACACCAAAACCCGACAAACAAAGTACAAAACAGACAAATCAAATAAATAAATTTTTTCCAGGGCCCTCGTTTGAGGTAGGGACGCTCTGGCGAATAGTGCTTGTCTCTCTCTCTCTCAGGGCCCAGTAAAGAGACTCCACGGTATTTAGAAGGGAGCGTGTGGTCTTGAGGGCCCCTTAGCCTTGAACTCCTGGCTGGTTTCGACTGAGGAGAACAACTTAAGAAGATTACAAAACCGCGCCCCTCCCCCCTTTCCTCCCTTTTAGCCCGAGGAGAGATTTAGTGCTGAAAATGGAAAAGAAAAGATGTCCCTTTG
>VYZS01033517.1:9652-42408 GCA_013400695.1 Neodrepanis coruscans
GGGCGGGGGCTCCCCCCGGGTGCCCTCCGGTGCCGTTCCAGCGGTTCTCATTCCCAGCAGGCGCTCCCAGAGGAGACGGGGCCGGAGCGGTACTGGGGAGGAGGCTGAAGCATCACTGGAATTGTTGGAAGGGACCTCTGGAGATCGACCAGTCCAACCCCCTGCCAAGGCAGGGTTACCTGGAGCGGGTGACACAGGACCGCGTCCAGGTGGGTTTGGGATGTCTCCAGAGAGGGAGACTCCAGGCCCTCCCTGGGCAGTCTGTTCTGCCCCTCTGGATGTAAAGATGCAAAAAGATGCAAAGCCCCATCCCGACACATCCCGCATCTCTCGGGGGAGGCCCAGGATCACCGGTGTCCTCACCGAGGTCCACGGGACTCCCAGGGCTTCCAAATCCTTTGGAAAGTCCTGAGATGAGTTTTCTGCGCCGCAGTCTCCATGACCCCGACGTCCTCCGTGACCCCACGCCGCAAATTTTTTTTTTTTTTGAGAATTGCTGAAGGCCAAATGTTCTTAAAGCCCGTGCATTCCTTGGAGTAGCTCTCCCCCAAGCTCTGCAGCCTGGGCTGTGGTGTGGTGTTACTTGCACCTCTCAATTTCGTCATTTTTTAGGGGTTACCAACTTTTCCACATTTAAATAAAGCCTCTTGCCCAGCCATGCACTTGAACACGTGCGTAACTCGATTGTTCTGTGTCACTTGCGTATAATTAAGCATGTGCTTAAGTGCTCCGCTGGACTGAAGCCAAAATCTGCATAAGCTCTGTTGGGTAAAATTTACCAGCTTCGCTGGGCTTAGCTCTGTGAGTCATTCCAGCAGCAGCAGCCCAAAGCTTTTTGCTAGGAGTTTAGTTATTCCCAGGTTGTCCTACAGGATCACCCTGTCTCTGTGAGGAGGGGTTTGCCCTTCGCTCAGGTCCTGTTAGAAGTGAGTCAGCTGCACCAAGGGTTTCAAGTTGCTTCAAGGAAGATGCATGAATAAGGCTCTGCATCCTCATGCAGGTCATGGGTTGTGCCATCCAGTTACAGTGTAATAAATTGCTTTTAAGAAGAGTGTTAATGACATCAGGACCCAGTGTGAAGGTCTGCCCTGACTTTATGCAGTAAGTTTATTTCAAAATAATTGCATCGAGAGGAAGGAGTTAATAAAACGTGTCTACAATTTTACACAAATACAAGAAGTGTCATTAACCTGCTGGTTTGAATAAAATGGGGAACTTTCTAATTTCCAAAACCATAGTTTTAGAAACTGAGGGGCAGATGTACATTTATGCTGCTTTGGTTTTCTTTTTCCATCAAAGACAATTAAATGGGTGACTCTACTCATTTTACCTGTCAAAAAAAATCTTTTGAATTGCATTAAGTCTGAGTTGGGAAGCTCAGCACTAAATCCTTATTTTAATATACACTGAGGAATTAAAGCTTTCTGCAGGGTGAGCACAAGTCTTTCTCCAAGGACACATCAATTGGAACCTGCTTTTCAAAAAAATTTGTTTGGTAATTAACGGCATAATATGAAGAAGAAAGACTGTCTTGTATTTAATGCTAAAAAACAACACTCAGCATATTTGAGTGCTGTTCATTACTCTCTTACTATTCTTTTATTTCCTTAATCAAGACATGCTCCAATTTTCAAACGTCAGTTTGGGTTAGTGTGCAGTGTTTTGTGATGTTTTAAGAGGAATTGAGCACCTATAAATTGCCAAGTTCAGGGAAAATCTTCCAGTGCTTTGTTCGTCTGGAAGTCCCTCCCTCTGGTGTAGAATTGGTGAAGGAATACATCAGACCTGGGGCCTTTGCCTCGTGGATTTTCAGATTATGGTAGTTCCTCACCAAGTCACACAGATGTGGCACTGATGTCCATATTACTGTTTGGACACACATTTAATACTGTGGTGCTTATTAATATTGGTATGCTTTATTCATATTTGTATGCTTTGACATACAGCAGAAAAAAATACATAAACTCAGTAGCTTGAGAAGCTTAAGGGAGCACTTGTATTTTGACCTATATTTTTGTATTTACACTGCTCTGTAAATAGCAAGCAAAGTCTGCTTTTCCCAAGGGAAAAAATTAATAGTCTTTAATATAGTCTTCCCTCTCCTTTCTGAATTCCAAAAGTTTCCCACCTATGAGAAACCCTCTAAAGGGCAATGTGTGTGCAGCATGGAGCACAGTACATTTCATTTTCCTTTTCTTAAGAGAGCTTAAATAATGGAAATTAAAAGGCACTTCAGCCTCTTTCTTTTTTTTTTTTTTCTTCCCTTTTCTTTATAAATCTAGAAACAAGAAAATTAGGAAGTACAAGTAGGTTATTAAGAAGAGTGGTGAGTGGCTTTGGGGAATCACTGGGGGATAAATGTGTGTTTTAAAAGGTCTTCAACAGAAAGTGGCTTCAGAAGTAACTGTACAGACCAAGCAGAACCATCATGTTTGACCTCCTGCATGACAGACTGAAGGATTTAATTCAGAAGTTTATGCATCGAGCCAGTAACTTCCACTGAAGCAGCAGTTGATCTGGAAAGATCCAGTCTGGCAATTTGAGACAGAAGTCCACCAGTTAGGTAGGCTTTGTAGGTGGCCTCTTAACCTGACTCTCAAATTTATCCCTTCATATTTGTCTGAATTCATTAAGCCTGAGCCTCTAATCATTAGCTTTAGCTATCAAGTTTAAGGACTGCATATCAGGATTTTTAACTCTATTTTCCAGGTCTTGCTTTATCCTTGTAACCCATTATAAATCCCCTTCCAATTTTTCAGAAGTTATTTTTTGTTAGTTTGAAAATACCTTTAGCATGGGCCTGCTGTTGAATCATACAGCCCACAAACAGGTATGTCAACAAACATCAAATGTAGCTTTTTTCACCCACCCACATCCACATAACCTTTTATCTGTACCTTTAGAGTGATGTACAAAATCTAGTGATGTGACCCATCCTACTGACTGTCCAGGGTGAAGTTTGCTGCTGCTTCTCTGTCCTTCCTCATATTAAACAAGGATACAGTGTGTCCATCTTCTCCTCTTTCTCATTTGGATGTTACAACTCTCATTCCATTGTCTCATTCCTTTCAACACTTACAACTGGTCTTTTTTGAGTAAAAAAATAAAAAAATCTGTTGGACTATTTATGTCTGTACATGGTCACAGGATCAGGCCAAAGGAAATGTGAAAAACAATCTGCACTTCCTACAGTCAATATTTTTACTGAGTATTTTATAACCAAACTAAGTCTCATAAAAACAGACTGGAGATGATCAGTGAAGAGTTCGTGTCAGTATATATATTATATATGGAGAACACTGCTTGGAAAATCTTTATGGTCTCACAAAAAGGGTGTTTACCAATAGAAAGTTCAAAGCCAAGGTAAATCCAAGAGAAAGCATGAGGTGTTCGAGCATGGAAATACACAGTACATCTTCTAAAACCATGGTAAACCCACCTTTTCTGTGCTTATAGAGTCATCAAACAACTGAAATCAATAACTTTGGTGAAGCATGAGAGAAATTTGACTTTCAGAGGTTACAGATATGTTCTCCTCACCCCATGTGTGTTTTTCTTTTAATGTGAAAGTTAGTTTTAGCTTTAGTGTCTGTTTGTCTTTCCACTCTACATGCTGGGCATGACCTGCAGTTTTGCCTGGAAGCACTTTGACAAAAATGAGCACCAAATCATAACTTCATAAAGGAAAAGTAACCATCATTAGGAATAAAGCCAGGGTGGAGAGCAAGCAGTAAATATAAACTGGTTTATTGTAAGTGGCTTGTTGCCACAGAAGTGGAGATAAACACTGCTTAGTCCTCACCACATATTTGTGTCTGTTCAGCAACAGAGCCAAGAACATGTCTTAACTTCAAAAATGCAAATATCTCATTGAATTAAGTGGAACTATCAGTTAGTGAATAAGAAAGAAAACTAAATCCCTTCTTCAATTTCTCTTTCCCTCCCCTCCTTCCTTGGACCACTAATGTCACTGTAGTTCTTGGTTAGTACTAGTGTATGCCACTGATACAGTGCACAGTGTTCAGAAATGCCTAGATGAATGCCTGACATTTCAACAGTGGATGCAATCAGGGAACAATTGCTAGTGGAAGCTAGAAAATCACCTTCCATCCATTTTTTTCTATTGGAATATTTCACCAGGGCTTTAACTAGCATAAATATTCAATGCAGAAATTTAATGAGTCTATTGTCTGAGCATCCACTCACATTGTCTGTAAATTGCTCCTCTTCATTTCAGCATCCCTGATGGAATTTGTGTTTTAATTATTTAATTTTTTTATAGCAGGCTTTCAATTCATGATCCCACATAAACCTGACTCAGTAGAACCTGCCTTGCCCTGTATTGCTGGCAGATCAGGAATCTGTCCTAATGCTACCAGAGCACTACCATATACTTCTCCTGACATTACTAATGCAGAGGTGTGGTGATGTGCAATGCCTCAAAGTAGCTGTGCAGCTGATGCTTGTAAACAAAAATAATTAATTAGGGGCAATATTGGTCAGAAGAAGAGGGTGTGTGCAAGTCACCCATCTCTTTTCCTTATTCCAAGAATCCTTTCTGTTCCCAGAACTGTTTAGAGGAGAACACTGTTCCACCTGAGCCCTGAAGAATTCTTCATATCAGATTAGTTTCTAATGCCACAAAAATGCCTGACTTGAGTCATTCATTTGTTCTACGATAATACAGGAGCCCGAAGTGCTTTAAAACTTGAGCTGAAGACAACACAAAAATGCCAGAGCAAATGAAAAGTTTGATGAGAGATATACCTGTCTGAAAAAAGAAAGATAGCAAGTCAGCATCAGCCAAGGTGGTTTTGTGTAGACACGAGACATTCACATATCTGTAATACATCCAGCTTGGTCCCCTATAAAATTAGCATTTTAAATCTCTAGATTAAAAGAAAAGAGGATGTGTAATGTCCCATGCTGAGATGTCTAATATACAGAAAAAGCAACAAAAATGGTGATAATGCAGTACTTGCCTAACACAAATTGTCAAATGACACAGTGAGGCAGAACTTAAAGAACTAATTTCTCTGCCTTAAAAAACAAGTTATAAGGAGAGCAGAAAACTGTCTACTCTTAACTTAGATGGCAGTCTACCTAAGATACTTAAGTTGAATTAACTGCAGATGGGAAAGCAAGGGGGCCTTAAACCCCAGTGTGAAAACCTTAGGATTAAGCCTTTCAGAAATAAATGTAAAGGAAGCAAGGGATATTTTGTCTGTAGAAGAGAGAACATCCACACAGGGATTTGGTGGGTTTTAACTATCGCAATTTAATGTCACACCTTTACATAATTCATCTTAATCTTTCCCATGTGTCTGTCCCACTGCAGCTGAGTTCTTTAATTTGAAATATTACAGTGGATCTAATTCAAAAGACAGCATTAGCTGAACCATTAGCTAAAGGCTTGTCCATATGGGGAAGTTACTCATTGCTGAGTGACCAGCTACTGCATCCCTGCTTTGTGTCAGTACTCTCAGTTTACATTGTAGTGTTGTAGGCTGCATCACACCACCTAACATGCACTGAGACTTTGTGCAAGGCAACTGCAGATTTTTAAATTCAGATTCACACCTCTTCACAAGCCTGACATCAACCCAATTAAAAGCAAGACTCAAAGATGTGCAGAGCAGGTAGGACACCAGGCTGTCATGGAGTGGTAGTGATGGGAGATTGATACTTGTCAACCAAAAGTTTAAAGTTAAATCAGGAAAACATACATACTTACATTTATTATTTATATATATTTTTATATAGAATATTTATAATGTATACTATAAAATAGATATTAATATATATGGTGTGTATATATTAATATATGTTGGTAGGAGGCTTGTAACTAGATGATCTTTAAGATCCCTTCCAATCCAAACCATTCTATGATTCTACATATTTGAGCCCAAGAGGTTGTATATTCCCAGGCTTACGAGGATCAAGCCATTATGCCAAATGGTGTGTTTCCATACATTACTTGAGCCACTTGGAAAGCCAACAGATTATAGAAACCTGAATCTGTGAAAGATAGTAAAAGGAAAATCTCTAATTTCAGTTGGCAGTGAAGGAAGGGAAAATGAGAAGGGCACAAATGGACCTTGAAGACCAAACAGGGAGAGATTCTTGAAATGAAGAAGTAAAAAAAAAGCCTTAAAAGGCTGGTATTGAACTTTGTAAGTTAATTGCTTAACGCAGAAGAAAAAGGAAGGGTTTTTGGTTTTGCATAAAAACACGATAATGTTGCCCTCCCATTACTGGTCTCCTTTGGTACTACTCTCAAAAATTGCATGAGAATAATAAGGAAATGTTGGAACAAGACAGGCTATTAAATATTCTCCAAATGACATAGAGTATATCCATGGCTGTCAGAAGCTGAATCAACCGGGCTGCCAGCAAAACCCTGCAGTCATAGATCTTTACCTGCAAATTCAAAAGGATGGTTTTTCAAACCATTTGGAAGATCATGTTATGGCAAGTGAGATTTTATAAATGAAAATCAGATCTCACTCATCTCTTAGAATTATTGATTATATCAGTAAGCTAAGGAATAAGGAAAAGCAGGTGTTTACTTCCTCTTCCAAAATATATTTGACAACTTACAGTGCCTTAACTTGCACAGGAGACAGAAAGAAGATGGGAGGTTCAAGTGGTCACTTTTCTTCAGGGCATCTGGTCAAAAGCAAAGGCTTCAGCTTTCCATCTTTAATCTACTTCACATTGCTTATTTCAGTAATGATTGGAAAAAGATGAATGGGCTAAACTGGGATATAATAGATAGAAAACATAGGCATTAATTTAAGTTAATCAGGCCCCAGAGGGGACTAAAAGAAATCTCAGAGGCCTTCAGAAAAGCCATATAAATGTACAACATAGTGTCCAACAAAGTTCATTGTATCTGGATGAATTTCTGAATTTAGGAGAAAAGACAAGATGCCCAGACACATTACAAAGGAAAAATGGTTAAGGTACAGCTTCAGAGCTGGGGTCTTGGCAGGCAAAGACAAGAAGGTAAAGCTGTTGACAAATTATTTTCTCACTTACTTTTCTCATAAAATGAGAAGTGAACCAGATGAAATTTCTCTAAGGCCAAATAAGCTAATTAAATGCTACTTGAAAATAGTTATGACTGATTTTTCTTTCAAAATATAAGGATGCATTGAATGGAATTAATCAGGACTTGTACCAGACTAGTCAACCAGGGGATGAGGACACTTGAATTTTCAGATTGCTCCAAGCCGGAGATGGCTGCAAGAATGGCTGGGGTCCAGGTCTGGGTTCAGCTTTCTCTAGGATTAAGCTGGAGACAATGGAGCTCAGCTCAGTAAGGACAGAGGAAAGATCTGAATCTATGGCTGAGCTACAGGACAGCAATATTTCAGAAGATGGTTTAGTAGGGCAGTACAGTTGTTCACAGGCTGGACACTGACTGTTGTGCATATCATACTGTTAGGTATGAGCTGGATTAAACCTTCTAAGACACAAAAGAATCATTTCAATTCAGCCTACATGGCATTGATGAGGGTTCAGCTGGATGTGTTATGTCTGGTTTGGGGCAAGAAAGGTATGGCCCAGCTGGAAAGGTCAAAAAGAATGATAAGAGATCTAAAAAACATGACCAAAAAAGGCCTAAGTGAACTGCACTTGTTCCCTAGGAGAATGCTAAGGGGGAAACATCATGAGAGTCTTCAAACATGTAAGAGGCCATTGCACAGACAAGTGGAAAAAGCTGTTTGCCCTGCCCGTGGGAGGTACATGAGATGTACATCACAGCAAGCATGCTTTAGGTTAGGTATTTTTGTGTCTTTCTAATAGCAAAGGTCACAAAACACTGGGATGGCCTATAAGGCTGTGGAGCCAATAGAGACCTTTAGGAACAGTTTAGACAAATATACCAGGAATGCTTTAGGAAGTAACCTAGATCATGGCCTTTCCCCCCAGGTGCCACCCAGGTTTGCTTTCTGTGTGCAGATAAAATAAGCAGGCAGATAAAATAAGCTGAAGAACAATTAAAAGATAGAATATCTTGACAGAGATCTGTGGTACAACCTCAAGCAGACTGCTTTGGTCCAGCCATCTCCAGCCATCTCAGAGACTGGGAACTTCAGAGAATTCAAAAAGCAACAAGTAGGATCAAGGGCATGGCAATTCACAAAAGATTGAGAAGATTTGGATTATTATCTTCAGAGAAAAAGCAAGGGAGACAGAATAAAAGTACATGAAGTAATGTCTGGTACAGAAAAAAAAAACTCAACAAAGTATGTATACAATAAAAGGTCAAAATGAAGAACTTCTCTGCTGTGGCACATCCAGAGCACTGATGCTAAAACCAAAAGGATTCTGAAGGAAAATGGTTTACCAACGTGGTAACCTTAAAGTCTATAAAGAAGGTTGCTTCAGCTTTGCCTGACAACAGCCCTTTGCACCACACTCTGTAGTTGTACCATAACATGTCACAGAATGGGAATGCAGTGGGGAGAAAGCAGCCCAAAAGCTGAAGTTTCAGATATTGTTCTTCTAAGGAGCAGCAAAGGGGTCAAGAACAACCCTATTGGTTGGAACAACCCTATTGGAACAAGTCTGTTCCAAGCATTCTCTGTTGTAGATATATAATGTGTCCTGAACTAAAAATACTGCTTTGTCCCGAATTTGAACAAACTTTGTAAAATTGTGGCCTTATCATCTTAAGAAAACTTAGTGTGTGTATCAAGGAGGTGTATCTCACTGTCTCTGTGTGTCTAGTTTATCCAGTAATGAGCAAACAGTAACAAAGGATCTCCAACCCGGATGACAGCACTGACAACCTAAAAACAGAAGGGCAAAGGTTGTCATTGCTAAGTCTTACCCACAGTTAACAAACCTATTTATTACTGAATAACTCTAACCATTAAATTTGCAATTCTCTATACATTTCAGCTGGTGCCTGTGAAGAACTGAACTTGAAGGGGGATCCATTTAGGACACATGTCAGTGACATACCATAAACTGTGCCAGAAATTCGTTTAAAACACAAAGCAAACAACAAGAGACCAATTTCAAGGACGAATGTGGTGCTGGGTGTAGGCATTGAGAAAAATGTGACCTTTGTAATGCTGAGACATCACACTATTTTACATAAGGAGGGGAGTCCCTCCTCAACTTCTCTCCATGGGTGCATTTCAGTAAGGAAGGGATGCTGCACATGATATGGTCTTTCCATAGATGACCTCCTAAATGGCAGCAGTTGTTTCGTGACATTAGAGCTAGTAGTATAGCAACCCCAGACAATTTACAGTTAACAGCACTGATGCAGCTTTCAAACTGTACATGGCTTCCAACTGGCTTGATGGAAAAGCACCATTTCTCCTGACCTAGAGCATCACACCTGGTGTGGCATTTGTGAAGCCCCTTTCACACTGACATAAACATTTAGAAGGTGTTGTTGAGGAATAAGGAGCATCTTGCTGGTGAGATGCTGAAGAAGGAGAGCACACCCCCACACTCCATGCCCTGGGAGGTCGGTCAGGAGGCTGGTCCATGTAACACCAGCTCAGAAAGCCTCCAGAACAACAATTACAGCCTGCTTGGGAAATCCAGGGAGCTTGGCTAAGCCTTAGGAACAATGTAAAATGAAAGTCATCAGAAGAACATCAAAATGGTTTGACTGTGGGTTGAGGATATCCCAGACAACAAAGGCTGTTTGGTAAGTGCTGCTTTCCATCTGCAGAGCAGATGAGAGTTCAGTGCTCAGGGTAATTTGAAAGTCAAATAAATGGTTTAAAATGGCTTGCAGTAAGTAAAACCACGTATCTTTGTAAAGTAAACTGTCCTTGTTTGCTGGCTGGATGGGTGCACTTCAAGCCAGACAAGCACATGAAGAAAAACTGGTACCTGAGTGGAAGGAGAAGGTCTCGGCCAGTCTGAGAGGAGCTGCAGTGAGTGGTAGAAGAAAACATTCCATCAATGCTTCAAAGGGTGGTTGGACGAGGAGCTGGTGGTGAATGAAAGCATATAACTGGAGAGGACAAATGGTAACAGTGCAAGGTAATGCACTGGGAATATTATTCTGCGTCAAAGCTGTGGGGAAAAGCATTTTCCCAAGAGAAGAGGCAGCTTCCCTTTCCCACAGCCCCTCTGGTGAACTGACAAGTGTGACTGAGCAGTAGTGCAGTAGGTCCTAACTGCCAGACAATGTTAAATCTCAACTTTCAGAAGCCAGAGGCACAGAAGGAATAGACCCTGATAAAATATCTAGCTGATAACCTTGACAAAATGGAAAAACTAAATAAATAAGCAGGATCAGGAGATTCTCATTGAATATAAAAGGGTAAATCAAACAAGGTGACCTGAAATCCATACATCTCTGGGGGAAAAAATAGCTTTATTTAAAAAAAAAAATCATCATATTATCAAAGACTCCTTATCATCACCAGTAGATTCAAGCTGACAGGCTGAAATCAATGCCACTTATCAGAATGCGAAGGCATGATAAAAAGCTATGACTTCCTTTCAAAAAATGTATATTTAAATGTAGATCAGGGATACTTTCATTTTGTCAGCTTGGCCATTTTTGATCAACTCACTTAGCATACTTAATTAAACATATGATATTCAACCTCATTTCTAATTGCATGCAAAGTGGCAATATTTTGTGGATCAGCTCCTGCTTGGGAAATGTGTCTGTTTGTATTACAGCCCACTTATGTACTAAAATGGCTGCTTTTTCTCCACAGTTTACAGAGAAGTTAACGAAGCTGGAGCTGTCAAAAAATAAAACATCCTCTGCTGTAGCTGTGCATACTAACAAGTAATCTTAATGCTGGTGAATTTTTCCTGTAGAAATCAGTATATCAGTGTCCTTAAAAAGGAGGAAAACCAGGCCTTATTTAGTGCCAAAGTAGACAAATAAAATAATTTGTGAAAAAAACTGACAAAGCAAGTTCAAAACACCACAGAATGTGTTATCAAAGTAAGTTATGTTGGTATTACAAAAGTTATCAGAATCACAAATAAAGGAAATAAGTAGAAGAATAGGGTGTAGCATAGAGTGAGACAGCACCAAAATATCACATGCAAAAATTGGGTTAAAGCAGAAAGAGGATGTCACTGTGTCTTCACCACAGAAATGCTGATCGTAGGCATATAAAATAGTTAATATTGCACCTTCAAAGTTTAGTCTAGTGGAAGATGATTTTCATAATAATATAGGGACATGTCCTTTGAAGCTAAAATAGAAATAGGCAAAGGTACAGTAATTTCACTTGTCCTTGTAGGAGCAATATCCTGAAGCCAATGACAAAGACCAGCTGCTCACAGCAGACTGAAATTCCTACAAGGGGCTCCTTGGGAAACACAGGGATATTTGGGGGGTCCAGCCCTCTAAAACACAGAGTGAAAACCCACAGATACTCTTTACTATTTGAAATTTTTAATAGTCTGAACTTGCCAAATTTTTTAATCAAATCATTCCTAACTAATTGGTATTGTGATACCACCCAACAGATCTTGCTGGAACTGAAGACCTGCTTGTGCTGGACACAGACATCAAAAGCATGAGATATCTGTCCATCCTCAAGTCTGTTAGAATATGTAAAGATGCAACAACCAGTGGGAATATAATGTTCTCTACCTCCTGTTGCTGAATTTGCACATCCTCTCAGCATTCCCCATAAGATGTCTATTTTTTATAGCTGCAACCAAATTAACAAATGAAGGAATGCTAACCTCAAATCACTGCTGGTGGGGAATCTGGGGAGGAGAGAGGGAGTTGGTGTGATCCTCCCCTGTGACATGCCTGACCCCAGCCAGCAGCTGCTTGTAAAAGCACCACCTTGCACGGTCAGGCTGTCCCTCAGTGTTTGCATAGTTTCTAGTAAGGATCATGGATTTGGTGTCCAGAAAATAAAATCATATTTGCACAGTAGAAGCATATTGAGACCTATAGTAAAGCCTGTAGCAGCAAACCAGCAGTGACACAGACCACTACACTTAAATAAATTAGAAAGTTTCTGTGAATCCTCTTAGATAAATTGCTCCTTTTTCCTCTTAGTAGATCTTAAATGTAAAGAAATTTGCATCAGAGTGTGAAAAAGAAATCTCAGTCACCCTCTAGAAAAGGAGATACTGGTGATCACACATTGGACTTCCTGTAATTGTATTACCTTGGCACAAAATGCAATTTAATTGTTCACAAAATTCTCAATACACAAGGTGCCCTCATTTGATCCCAGAGCTCCTGGCACAGCAGTCAGGCCTCAGAGTGTGCTCACACAAGCCCTGTTTTAGGAGCAGTACCCCTGAGCTGGCTTCAAAACACCACAGCAGCTGTTACCCCCTGTAGGCAGCTGAATGCCTCGTGCCCAGATCCTGCATCCCCTCCCGTGCAGTGTCCCTGCACCCACAGCTCACCAGCATTCCCACCAGATGGGAACTGGCTCCCTGCAAGGCATCCCTTCCCTGTAGCCCACACACAGTCAGGCACTCCATTGTGCAGAAGGTCCTACCTGTCCCCAGCCTCCCTCCCCAAAGCCTTAAAGGCCTTAAATCACACTTTAAACTGCTTCCTGCCACAGGGACATTTGAGAGCACATGAGAGCCTGCCAAAAGCTGCTAGCAACCCAGATTTCTTTCCTTGGAACCTTTTCCAGCCTGCCAAAGGTGGGATAAGATACTGCCCACTGTCATACCACTAAGCACATAAACCAGTAGCTGGGTTTTATTCTAGAACCCCTTCTAAGATTCCCCAGCTTTGCAATTACCAAAAAATACAAATAGAAAGGATACAGAAAATACGGCACCAGAGATACAGGGTCACAACTGCAGCATCTGCTTTGTGGTATGAAATAAAGGATTTCTGACAATAAGTATGAAGAGGAGGCTGCAGCCTGGAGCTGTTACCTAGAGGAGCAAAGCACACATGCCTTTACAGGGGAAAAGGCAGTGAGAAAAGCAGAGGAACTGAGGGAGAACAAAACCGGGGGCAGATAGCAGGTGGGTCTCTGGAGGTGTCTTGACTCCATCAAACAGCTGTGCTCCAGCCCCAGCCAGGCACAACATTCCCCCAACCAGGGATGGTGACAGTCCCTGCTCTCCAGCAGCTCAAGTGAGCCATAGCAAGGAACAGGAGAGCCATGCATGGATGGGGGAAGGAAAAGCCCCCAGGACTGTGGTCTGCGCTTGACCACACTCACAGGAAAGGAGGCTCCCATGGCAGCATTTTCCAATCAGTCACACACTTACGCATATCTGCTGCTGGAGAGCACTGGTTAAACTGCTGGAGAGCACTAGGAGAAAGAGGTTATGAGTAGCTGCCATCTGCAGCAGTGCAGTCACAGAGTAGGGCAATCACACAGAGAACAAAATGCAGGTGATCTGAGCCTATCTCATTAATTTCAAGCTAGTCATATGCCTCATTGTACAACCTAAAGTAGCATCCCACCGCTTTTTCCCTCCAAATTCACAGCAGCAGGTACCACCTACTAAACTAGTATGAAATGCAAATTTAGGGGACCATGGCACACAGGAAGAACTTGTCTTCAGCTTATTTCTTAAAAGCAGGGAGGCTGCATTAGCCACAGAGCCAGGTGGTTTGTCTCTCCATTTCCCCTCCCATAAAGTCTGCAAGAACAGGCAGCTTGGCATCTCCCCAGCCTCGAGGGATGCTCCAGTGCATCCCCCATGGAAAGATACCCAAGGAGAAGCAGCACAAATTTTTGGGGACACTCCTTATACCATTGAAAAGGACCTTTCTTGGAAACTTAGCAAAAGCTGATTTTGTGTGCAGAGGAACACAGGTCTGAGCTCCTCTTAAAATAGTATTTAAAGATGCCAGCAAGTCCCAGTGCATCTCATATTGGCACCAACTTGCAACCATAAATTACACAGATGTGACCAAAGGAGAGCAGAGGCTGCCAGTGTCCTGTCCAGGGGATGAGCAGAGGACACACAGCCCTGAGTGCACAAGGGAGCAACACGGATGTGCAGCTCCATAGGCAGCACAGCCACAGCTGGTACCACTCCTGCCCATCTGCCTCATCCCTGAGCACAGAGACCCCCAGCAACCAGGGACAGCCTTGGCCACAGCCACACCAGCCTTTCATTAAGTGCATTGCCAATAACTGAATCAATTTTCCCTCTTTTGTTGCTTTGTGCAGTAGACACCCAAAGTGAAGGTGGCAAACTAGCACATCCTCATCTTTCTGCAGCAATTTCCAATTCATCTGCCCCTAACCTACATCTTGGCAGCTCAGCCTAGCAATACATCACAAATCATTTGCATCAAGCAGACCCACGGGTGTGTGGCTGTCACTAGACGAGCTCCTTCCGAGTCGGGATTTATGGCCACATCCATTCCACCAGTGACACAGCCAGGATGGCACAGGATCACCCACAGTTTGACTCCTTTAACTGCTCTAAAGAAATGACCCAATTACTAAGGATGAGCAAAAAAGCATGTCACAAGGAAAGGGGAGATAAATTATCAAATAATTTGAGGAAAAAAACAAACAACCCATACCCAAAGAAAATGAGGGCTTGACAGTAGCTGAGGAAGCAAGAAGAGAAAGGGAAAAAACATCTCTGACTTAGCTGGAAGTCAGCACAGAAGAGGCTGCAGGAGTGCAGGGCACCTTGACTGCACACTCTCTGCCTTAGGGTGTTTTGTTTGGGTTTTTTTCTAAACAAGAGGTGCAAGTCCAGGCTCTGCTCCTAAAGATCCTGTCAGAGATGGTCCCCTGCCAAGTGGGAAATCCAAAAAGCCTCTCGGAGGAGCTAAAACAGAGCTTTGCATCTGGAGCCATGTATGACAGAAACACTCGAATCAGTCTGCTCCAAACATTGAGGAAGTTTGGATGGGGGTGGAAGCATGATGGCCAAAATGTGCCTCTCCTCTGACAGGTTAGCCATAAGCAAAGAAGTTATTTCTCCGATTTTAACTCTCCAGGTCCACAAGTGAAAATAGTTCCTCTCACAGACACTGTCCAGTAGGAAAAACTTGAGCTGAAGGATTTTTGTTTTCACTTTTAGAGCAAAGGCAATGTATCAGACTGCAAGGCAAGGCTAACAGCAATTGTGTATTAGATGGCTTTTCTTGGCGCTTAGATGGCTCTTTTGGGTTTCTCTTTTGCTGTTGTTTTACATTTATTTCACAAACCAGTCTGTCTAGCAAGCATCCCTTCCCTCTGAGGGCTGAGGTGACTTCTCCCTTGCATCCCCCACCACGCCGATCGGCACATATCAGCTGTCATTTGCAAGTACTTATCCCATAGCAGCGACTGCCGCTCCTCAGGCTGAGGGTTTCAAATCCCAAAATTCATGACAAGTGGCCCGATTTGCAGAGAAAAACTAGAGGCTAGGGAAAAAAGCCAAAGAAACCCAGAAACAATCACTCCGCTTGTGAAAAGCACGCCTTAAATATTTTTTTTTAAGCTTTGGCTTTGTCTAGTCTGGATTTGGGTTTCTCCGCCAGAGCCCACTGAATGCAAAGGCATCCGTTTGAAGGAGGCACACAATTTGGGTTTTCCTGTGCGTGGAGGTGTGAGCAGAGAGAGATCACATTGCAAAACCAGGCACAGGCTGTCGCTGCGTCCTGGAGCCTTCCCTCGCACGCACGGACACCCCTGGCTGCGCTTCGCTTGCACAAGGGCCTCCGACCCGAGGAGTGACGCGGGCCACGGAGCCCGCAGAGCCCCGGGCGCAGCGCTGAGATTTGGCTCCGGCAGGAGCGAACGAGCACAGGTACGGACAAGAGCTATTTTTCCTGTTGGAACACATTCGTCTGCAGATTAGCGGCGGCTCTGCGCACAGGGAGCCTGGTTACCGACACTTGACTCTTCTCTGCCAGCCCGCAGCCGCCCCGATAGAGAAAACACCTATTTGGCAACAACACTCAGCTCTCCAACCAGTGTCTGATTCCTCTGGGATTAGTGTTCTGCTCTTCAAGCGCATAAATCCAGGTGACACTGACCTGCAAACTGTGGGGCTTCTTCCTCTCTCTTTCAAAATCAAAAAAAAAAAAAGTTTCTAAAAGGCAGGGGTTCTGTTTCCTACAGAACAGCAAATCTGGTGTTTCTGGACCAAGTCCAAGAGAGCTCTGTAAAATTTCCGGTTTCTAATTTTTAACAATAAAAAGAGGCCAATGTCTTCAAAAGAAAACCCACAGCAATCCACTACAGCTTCTCTTCTTCGTTTAGGGTAGACTACATCTGAAATCTAATTATCTCTGTACAACTCCCTGTGCAGCCAAGGTAGACAGGGATCTCCAGGGAGCAATTCCTTCAACCTGTCTGAAACATCTACCTTGGGATGTGACCAACTGTCTTTCACTCCCAGCACCCAGGGATGCTACATCAAAATTACTCCAGATCTTGTCTTCTGGGACATGAGAGTCAGTCTGCACTCAGCAGAGCAGCTTGTCCTTCCCAGTATTAACCTCTTCAAACACTTGCAGGTCAAGGAACATCTTGGTGTGTATTGACCCAAGGGACTACAACAATGGTATGATCAGTCTGTGAGAAGAGGCTGTTTTACAGTTTGTGCTTTATTTTTCTCTCTCTTTCCCCAGATTATGACAATAATAACTGGATTTAGAGTTCCCATACAATCATGCAGAGTTCCATTCATTGAATCCAGAAACATCCCTTGTTCGGGGACAGCTGCTGAGACATGAACTGAATATAACATGATCTTAGGGGCATTGGGGAAGAGCACCTCTTGCCACATCACCAGCCTGCAGCAGAAGGGGTTCCTCAAAAGTGAACTCTGGTCACCCTGCTGTAAGAAAATCAGTGCTTTGAGAGATAAAATTAATGCAGCAGTTGAAGAATTCTTGGATAACCCAGATAGAGAGGATTTGCCACACACTGTGTAAGGAAGATGGGGAAAAAAAAAGTGACTGCTAGGGACATGGTTCATATCAAAGCTGGGAAAGAAACTCTACAGTTTTTAAACTGCAGAAAAAAACACATTTGGCTGGAGATGGGAGAGGAAGGGGCAGGAAGACAGATGGGGAGAGGAGAAGCACCACTGACCATGGCTGCTCTACCCAACCTGAAAGGCAATCCATGCCACCGCCACCCAGAGAGCTCTTCAGCAAAACCCCACATCTTTCTGGACAACAGAAGAACATCCTTCAAGGGACACCTTTCCTGCCTTTCTAGAGCAAAATGTAACTATGCTTAAGTTTCAAGGGGCAGATAATTATGGAGCCACCCATAAAGAAGCAGTGCCATGTCTGTCAGTGTACATCCCAGGAGTCTGGCAGTGTTGGCAAGGACTTCAAGGACTCTGCATGACACAAAGGAGCAGATAACTCAGCAACATCTATTGAGACCCTTTCCATCTCTAACTAACGGATAGGAAGAACAGAAAGATATCAGGAGGGCAATCACTTTGTAAGAGATGAAGGTTTTGTGGCACATTCTTCCAGCAGGATGGCTGTGGATGGCCACTATATCAATAGAAGCCATCCCAGTTTTCTGAGCATCAGGCTCAGGCAGACTGAACAACTTGGAAGGGATAAAACCAGCACAAAGAGAGGATGAGGGGGAAGAGCCATGGACCTGGGACATTCAGAACAAAAGCAATGAAGGAAATGGACCCGTTGTCTCCACAGTGCCACAGAGTGGGTAACAACTGTTACAATGCATTTGCAGGCACAAACTTGGCACAAGGTTGTTACCAGTAACTGCTGGAAATGTTCGCATGCCAAAGCATTAACACCAATGGAAGGCAGAAAGGTAAGTGACAAAAGAGGAAGAGAAGGTTCACCCTTTGGCAAATGACAGCAACCACTTTTGAACCAACAATCATGTCTACCCTGCTCAGGCAGCTCAGTCTGCCCAGGACACCAGAAATTGTTATCTCACCCCACACAGGCCACTCTGACCTGAGGTGCCAACTCCCAGCTCTGTTGCTCAGTACCAGAGCTCTTGCATCCCACACACTGTTCCGCAGACAGAACAAGCAACCCCAACTGCAAAGCAGGGCTATCTCCTGACCATAGCAGGTTCATGTAAAAATCTCTTCTGGAAGCCAAATATATTAACAAAGTTTTCCACCAGCTGAGCCTGTGTTTGCAAAACTCAACCTTACCCAAACCTTCAGCTGAGCTTGCAGAACTCCATGGTTTCTTCCCTGTGCCTATCTCCAAACCTGCTCCTATTAACAGCTAATTTCCCCTCTATGCTTATCGTCACATTCACTTAACTCCAGCCCAGGAAGCTCCATAGTGGATGTCAACATGAGAGAGAAAAAGAAAATGTTTTCAAATTTAAAAGCAATATGAAACCCAGTAAACGCTAAATTGCCTTGTAATCCCAATCATTATATTTGTTGGTAGGAAACAGAAAAAGCCCAGCTAAGCACTATGTATTTAGAATTTTAAAGCTAAAAATAGCAGTAACTACATCAGCAGGGAGAAAGAGTTTGAAGAGAAAGTGAATGATCACCAGCAATTATTTCTGGATATTTTAAGTAAGTGCCCTAAAATTGGAAAAGGCAACACATGTTCAAATCCCTATCCTGGCTTACAGGAAAAATACAACCAGGTAAAGTATTCTGGGGAGAGAAGGAGTGCTAAAGTCAACCATAAAGAGAAATAAGAGGATAGAAAAGATCAATATATAGGGATGCAAGATATACTTCCGGAAAATTTAACACTGAAAAGTATTTTAGGTTTTGAACGGAGGATTCCTCATCTCCTTTGGTAGTTTGGTGATCCAGACCAAATGGTGTCTCCTGATCCACAAATGAGCCCACTCCATCAGTGAACATTCCTGATGCTTTGCATGGCTCAAAGGTTAATTCATCACCTTCACTCCAGGATATTGTAGAATTTGGTCAAACTTCAGCAACAGCATAGAGGTATAATGCAATATATAATTATAATAATAAACTACACAAGGGTATGCTTTTCACTTAATTTGGGAGGACGCTAAAACTGAATCAAACTCTGTGCATACTCTTCATTGACCACAGCTGTGCATTAGCTCCATCAGGAGGAGATATTGCCTCTTGAGTCACATCCAGAGTACAGCACTAGACATCAGCTGCTTAAATTAATGCCTGTGTCTCCAAACCCATGTATCTTTCTCTCAAGCTTATAGAAATCCCAACATAAGAGATCTCTGAACCATGGATGCTGATTTCCAACAACTCTTGGATTTCAGGAGAAATTCCACAAGGCTGAAAGAAGGCAAATATTTTGCCTGTTTATAAAAATACATAGTTACAAAGACTGGATTACTACAGGCCTGTCAGTCTAAAATTAATCCCTGGGAAAAGAATAGTTGATACAGAGTTAAAAGAGATTAATGCCAATCAACATGGTTACAAAAAACAAATCTTGTCAATTTAATTCTCATTTTAAGAGATTACAGTTTCCTTGATGGAGCAATAGCATTAATGCAGTTATTCACCTTATCACAGCTCGCTTCATTCTGGTTGGGCCGGTCCTGCTCTGAATCAGGAAGCAGAGAGCCTGCCTAGCATTCCTTAAAATAAATTAAAATCTGGTCAAAGGCTTCAGGATGTAACTGGAAGTGGGAACTCCTTGGGGCAGCAGGATCTCGCTGGACTCTTGCATTGGGTCTGTGTTGGTCAGTTACTGACAGCCTGGGCAGTAAGAGCATTACTGGACACCATGGGTGAGATGGAGGTGGAAAGGATCAGGGAGCCACTGGAAGGAGAGGTGGCTGTGCTGCTGGGAAGCAGTGATGAGTCACCTGATGGAAGCAAACAAGGAGCAGGTCAGCATGACTCCATCCAGCCCCAGTATGCTCAGGCTGGGGGAAAGCCACTCTGAAAGACAGCAGGAGCAGCACACGCAGCTTGAAATGGATGCAGGATGACCTTGGTGGCTGACAAAATCCAGGGAACAGTGCAGGGAATATCACATAAGTGTGGGAATGTTGCTGTGGCTGTTGCAATGCCTACTCCAGTTTGGCAAATGCAGGATGAGGGGAATGTACAGCTCTGTCATGAGGCCCAGGAGGGATCTTGGTGCAGCACCAGGAGCCCATGGTTCTTCCCTATTGCTTCCAGTATCTAATCTGGAAGATTAGATGGCCCCAGTATCCAGGGCCATCAGAGGTGATCAGGTAGAAGCCACCAGCACTTCAATTGGAATTTAATCACAAACAAGTGAGACTGAAAAATCTATGCTTTTAGTCCCTGGAACAACCATCATAAGATTTAGCCTCCCTGTCATCAGAGAGCACACACTTCAGAAAAAGCTTATTCAAAGCAACACTGAGCCAGGGCAACTTTGTCATTTCTTGCACAGGACTGTAGTTTACACAAGAGGCCACAGATCGTTCCTTCTGACCATGCAGCTGGCACCAGTCCCAAGCAGTTATTAGAAATAAATAAATTTAAAAAATACTGCTTGCTCATAAACCTTTAAGTGCAGCTCACAGCAGCATTTGTGTGGTGTGAAAGGTGCCCAAGGAACCTGCAAATAAGCTGCAAGTCACAGTGTAAGACATGGTATTATTAACAGAAACCTACTGCAAGACACAAACTCATCACTAACTCCTGCATGGAAATCTGCCCCAGATTAAACATCCCTTTGCATTTAGGCTTCCATTACACCCCGGCTGTCCGATGCTCTCGTGCCTCCACAGGGCAGAATGGGAGAAGGTGGCCTTTGCCTTCTTCCCGCAGCAGTATCCCGGTCCCTGTGAGCTCGTGCTGGAGACCCACAAGAGGGCAGTCGGGGTTGTCTTTTCCCTCTAACGACATCATTTTCCACCTTATCATCCCGGGGAGCCTCACCACAACTTCGCTTTTTGTCTTCTGCGGCTGCTTACAGCTGCTTTCTGAAGAGAATATCATCGGTATTATCACATGCCACGATATTACACAGATAACAGCACGTTTGCTGCGGATGAAGAACCTATCTATTAATTTAGTCACTGGGATGTTGGTGGTACCTGGGATAGCCTGTTTTAGAGCTGCATCAGCCAGCAGGCCCCCTAGATTTCATGTCTAATTATGCTGGTGTTTGTAGCATCAGGGTGTCCACAAAGTTTATGTTGGGTTTTTGAAGGCTGAAGCTTCCTTTCCTGTTCTATTTATTGAAAAAAGTCAAAAAGATCATATTAAATATAGATACAAAATATTCGACAAAATTAAAACTCTCCTGAGCTGAGGAGAAATGTTACAGCATTATCAGTGTTGAACTCAGCTTCAAGACCACAATCACCCCTAAAAGTTTCACTCAGATACTATCAAAATACTATCATTAGTACTCTATAGCTGCCTTTGACAGTTCTTGAGACTTCCTTACCTTCTGTTTCCACCTCCCTCATGTTTTTTATCTCTCCAAAACAAGGATCTCATAGTGCTGCTTTTCCCTTCTTCTGGCACAGCCCAGCCTGCAGGTACAGAAGCTGTCCACCTGTTCTCCTTTCCAGTTCCTCCACCCACTCTACCTCTACTCTCCCTCCTGCCTGTTCCCTCTCTCTTGTTTTCTTCTTACCTCCTCACCCTCTTGTGCATCTCTCCTCAGAACATGTGCAGCTTAACCCCCTCCTTGCCTGTCCAAGCATGGTACCATCTCCCCTTACCTCCAAATGCTCTGTATTTTCACTGTCTGGAGCTGTTTTGCTCCAAATCCACTCAAAATCATTTCCAGGTAGTCTTTGTTTCATGTTCTAGATACCTTGTACAAGCAGCCTACATGAGCCATTCAAAAGCAACAAAGTTTCTCCTCTGCATTTGACCCGCTAGAACTTACAACTGCAAAATCATTTTGGTAACACTGTATCACACCAAGAAGCATCGGAAAACAGTAGCCAGGGTCACAACCCTTTGCTTATGCAGGAACTTGACCACGTCCAGAGTGCTCAAGGTACTTCAGGCAGTCCCATTTTGGAGGGGACATGGCTAACCAGTCCTGTTTCAGCTGGGGGACAACAAAGCCTCTGCCACTCAGAGAGACATTTCTCTGCACCCTGCCCACCCCAGCAGCCTCCAGAGAGGGAAGCAGATCACACCGGTTCCTCTCCTGCACTTTCAAGAGTCTCTCAGAAGACGGATCAAGAGGGAGATACCCCTGCCCTGAGAAACACAGCTCCGCTGGGGAAGAGGGTGGGAGCTCAGGAGGCAGGAGCAGACATGGGTTCTGTGGCAGCAGCAAACAAACTACTTACAAAGGCAACGGCTTTTACTGGTGACATACAAGTATTTTGTACTTTGATTTGGCACCAAGGCCTGTACTCCAAGTTTCCTGCCTCTCAATCTGCTTGCTCCCTTTCTTTGTGTTATGCCTAGAGCTGTCCTGTATGGGAGTTTTCATTACACAGAGCTCAGAGGGCAAACACAAGACAGAGGCACCAGGAATGTGCAGAAGAGGGGACACAAGGAAACGAAGATTAGAGGCCTTGTCCTACCATTGTGTGACAAGTGTGGGGAATTAAGACAACTTCCTTCCCTGTAATCCCTCAGGCAACATCAGAAACTGTTTTGTCTTTCCTAAAAGGCACAAAGGAATTTCTGTGGTAGGGAGAGTGATACAAGAAAACAATGTCTCCAATCCTCAGATGTGGTGCTCCCATCCCAGCCAGCTGCTCTGGGACTTCAGCCTTTCTCCCCTGGCTCTGCTGTGTGTTTGGCCACAGCTGCCACTTTCCTCTGGCTCACCTGCACAAGGCAAACTCCCCGGTGTGGATTCATGTGCCAAGATTTGCTGTGTGCCTGCCAAGGTAGTCCCTGCACACAGCTGCTGGTTAGTGCTGCTTGGGCTGACATGCCAGATACTGAAACCATACAACATGAAAAAAAGAAGAGTTCATAAAACCACTGCATCTTTCCATTTCAGCTGGATCCCTCACCCCAGCTAAATTTCAGAAGCAGACAATGGTAGCAACTAAAATGCACTGACAAGTCAAGGTCCTGCTATAACAGGGAAGGTCAGAGATAGCAGGAGCAGAGATGATCCACCCAGCAGAGCTTCCTGGGACAGCGCAACAGGATCAGCAAATCAGATGATCCAGGCAGGTAACTGCTTGCACTTTGCTGAGATTAAGCTGAAATGGTGTTCCTACTTGCTGTTATTCTCAAGGCCTTCCAACAATTTTTGATGTTTCCTGGGTGACTGTAGGAAACCCTTCAAGGCAAAGCAGAACAAGTTACAGGAGTTAAATCCACGCTGTAACTACAAAAACATAGACTTCGCAAGTGTTCATCTGTCATGGGAACTCTGTCACCCCCGATAAAAAACAGCCATTAACTGGCTGATTTTACCTTAAAAAGCTAAGAGGAGAAACCTTCACAGTTTGCCAAGATCCCCAAATACACACACCACATGAAGTGCTTTTCTGGGAAGACAGAAGTAAAAGCAATAAAGATATTACAAATTATCCTTTACTTGCCTTTCACTCAATTTCTGTCAAACAATGCAAGCACTTTTCAAATGCATCTTCTCCCACCTAGTTGACAACACACATGAAATTCAGACAGCTGACCTGCAACAAGCATCTAATTTTGGCCTTAGCACTATGCTCTTCACCCAAAAAGCAAGCTGTGCACAATGTACCGAATTTTAAACCCAAATTTGGGTGCTAGTTGAGAACTAAGATGGACAAGAACCGATTTTAAGAAATTGAGAAGACAGAGTTTTTACAAAAAACAATGTAACAAAAATATCAAAGAGCAATTTTATTTATCTTTTTTGGCACAAAACTTACAAGAACCATTTTGTTCCCTTCTTAAATTTAGTACAACTAGCAAGGAAAAAAAAAAAGGCATACTAATACATTTAATGAGCTGTACAGCAAGTGACATATGGAAAGAGGCACCAGAAAGATCTACCAAAAATCAAAGTGCATGAAAAATACCTACTCTGAGCGCCTCATGGTATTGTATTAAGGCACCACTCCTTTAGAAGGTTTACTGAATACATCAAGTGTGCAACTTCTAGGTTTGGAATGTAAGAGTCCTTCAGCCTGTATCGGAACCGGATACTGCAGCCTCGGAATGGAACAACCCTTCTCCTGGTAAATGTTACATGGAGAGGCCTCTTTCTGCCCAGCATCATCTCTCAGCCAGCTGTGTCACTATTGTATGCTTTGAAAAAGCCAACACAGGTTATCAGGGACCAGCATTTTACTTCAGAGTTTTAAGCTGTAGTGTACACCAGATGTAGGATTTATATAAAAGGCTTTTATAGAAAAGAAATGCTGCAGAGACGAAAGTGACATGGGACATATCAGTAATTACATTTAGATAGTTTTATCAAAAGAACATTTAAGGACTTTCTGGAGTATCTCCTAAAAAAAGAAAATCTGAGTAGTGTTACAAGCCAGAATAATTAAATACACTTCTCGACAGAATATTACAAAGCTTCCTTCAAGACTAGCAATCAAGTCTGACAATTTCCACAAGACTTCAAGAACTTTCAGTAAGGATGTAGAAAAAGCCCAATATTAAACAGTGGTAAGTGATTTTCATAATTGGAAACATTTAATGCAAATACCTGTAACTGCAAATCATGGCATACAGGTGTGTATATATATACACACATACACACACACTGAAACATCATTACAAGGGCCAAACAGACACCTTGGTTCATTATGGATCCTGCACATCACCACTCTGAAGTACTGCAGAAGCTGCAGGTTTTTTATTTCAGCACCTTCATTAAGAGCTATTTGCTTAAGAACCAAACCACTTCAGTTACAAGAAGGTACCACAGGCCAGATTCACATCTAGTGTAAACAGGTTCCAAACAACCAAACAGAAGTTGCATCTTCTTCTTACCAGCTTTGACTTTGGTTTTGCTGCTTAGCTGGATCACCAGTCTCCTTTACTTTCAAGAAGTTTAATAAGAATTCAATGCCCATATCAAAACTGAAGTGGGAACCAGTAAATGCAGAATATTGTTATCAAACCACTGTACAACACCTCTACTGTAGAGAGTTTCAAACATCTCAGGAGCTTGAGACTGCTTAACCTGAACTCTGGAAAAGGGTATTTCTCTATGGACATGCAAAGGCATTTAAATATGAACTCTAGGCATTACAGTATTTCATTTTTTGTCCATGGTGTAGATCTTGAGAACACAACTGTGTGCCCCATTATAAAAACAAAGCACCCTCGAGCATTAAAAATTCTAAACAGCAAGGGTTGGAAAGAAGGGCATCTGGAAGTGATCTACACATTACAGAGAATGGTGTTTCACAAGTCTCAGAACAGTTCAGTTCATACTTTCTGGGATAACTTTCCCTATACCTTTGTCCCAATACAGAGCTGCAGTTTTCAGTAACTCTTTTACTCCTGCACTATTTGCTCCCACATATAAAACATGCCACAGAGGTGGCAGTCAAGGCTAAACATTTAACAGCATGTCCTTTCTGTCCTTTATTAACAAGTACATTTATTTCATGATTTGTATGTAAGTCATGTGGCAACTTAACGTTGGTGTTGTACACTGTGCTTCCATTCTCTGGCACTTGGAGGAAGAATTTATTCCCAGATAATCACATCTTGCTGAAGCATTCCTTCGCATTTGTCCAAACTTGAATTCCCTTTTAAGAAAACAGTTAAAAAAGATAAAGAGATAGGAATATACTTTATTTACAAACCTCATACACAGACTTTCTTCTACAGAAGACTCCATCAAGAAGTCCCACAGAACTTCACACGAGAAAAAGGGAGAGACCACACTGAAATTGGAAAACACTGTCTATTTTAAATATATGTCTATGTGTCAACATTACCATGTCACTGGGTTCAAGTAGGATAGAATATGTGAAAGGTTTTACATTAGTGACTTCCAATCTCCTGTGGCTGCCATGTTCCTAGTTACTGAAAGTCTGCATCTGACCTCCTGCTAATACAACAAATACACTGCCCCAGGCTTTCACAAGCCAAACGTACCTTTTTGCACATGCTAATCTGCATGACAGCATAGCTTATAAGTGCCTCCTTCAAATCGTGATTCTTTTGCTCTTTAAACCGTTCAATGTCAGCCCAGGCACTTTTCACAAAGTCTCTGAAATTAAAAGCAATTATTTCTGTTAGTAACTGATGGACATGTTCCATTCTTAGCCCACCTTCCTTCCCTGGACCCTCAGCAGAGAAGTTGTGTAGGACAGAGTGCTCCACCTCTCAGTCAGTAAACTAAATCCTGCAATAGTTATGCATCCCTCAGTGTCCTCATCCTGCAACTGGCACTACTACCTAATTCTCCATCATCTTAAGGTTCTTAACCTAGAGGACCAGTTGCACAGGATGCTTGTTCAGTTTGATGTATTTTTCCCAGGAAGCATCATTGCCACAGAACCAGCATAAAGTCAGAACATGCTTTTTCCTTCAGAATCTGTTGGGGTGACTAAATCTTTATGCAATTCAGCACACAACACTGCATGTTTCTTTTTCAATTGTCAAGTCAGTATCTTTATCTTTCCAATGTGAAAACTCACTTGTCATCAGGATGTGAGACTGGCAAGTACAACAAATATTTACAATGCATATTTAACTTTGACAATTCACTTCAGAAATTAATTTTGGTTTGGTGATGTGTAGTCAGGTCTCCTTAAATAAAATGGAGGCAGATATCTGTAACTCATACTTTCATTTGTGCTGGACTTCACATACAAGGCAAGTATTCACTTGAAAATTGCTTCCAGAGCTACAAAAGCACATCTCCAATACATCTGTCAGAATGATTAAGAAATTGCATTTACTGAGTGTCTTGTTATTTTGAACTACTCATGAACCTAAGCCTTATCTTTCCAGCTCTAATGCTAACATACTAGGAGATGCCATGTTTGCCCTTTATGTTACACGATGAACATGCTTTGACACAATCACATTGCTTCAGGAATGTTAGTTCCTATTTTTCTTTTTTGCATTCCTAAAGAAAATTTCATTAGAGCACCAAGAAGCAGTTACTCAAACACAACTCACCAGAGCTTCTAATCTCTTTCAAAGAGGAATCAGTTTTCCCCCATATGAGAAGCTGCAGAATATGAGCTCAGGACCCATATACATAAAACAAACTAAATACTGTATTTGAAGCAAATCAGCTTTTGAGTCTCAGCCTACTCATCTGCAGACCTACAAGCCCACCTGCTAAATATATTACTAGCTGAACATAAAAGCATGCAAGTCAGCCATTAGAGTGGGCTCAGTAACTGGGAAAGTCATCAGGTTTTACACAAGCCATACACTCAGACCAGAAGCTAACTGCATGTACTGCACTTTATTTCACAACTTGCAGCTGACAGGAGCTTTTATAGACAGCTCATAAACACCAAGAATATATTAAAAACACTTATAAAATGCAAACACCTTCAAGAGCATCCAGTCAGGGGCTTTTGCTAAGACAAGCCCTGTGTTTTCTTTGAAACAGTCAAGCCCATTTACCTGCCCTCCAGATTTTTAGACTTCAGTTGCTCTTCTCCTTCCTGTATCTGCTCTTCTAGAACCTTGACCTTGGCTTCCCTCTGCTCAGGGGTTTCCTGTCCAAAGAGCTTGCTGGTCATCCCCTTCAGGGAGAAAGTTCTCACAGTCTACAAAAAACAAACACACTCTAGATCTGGGATTCCTGAGCACAGCCACAGGACATCAGGTGATTTTTACCAGCATTTGTGTTTATTCTTATAATTTGGCTGATGTTTTGCTTTAACTTTTATTTCATTAATTGATAGGTAGCTATGGTAGCTCACATTACATCAAGTAAAGTAGGAAGGAAGTAATTTGATGATCAGACTCTAAAGGCTGATACAGGTAAACTTTACGAGCAGTCTTCCTACTGAAGTAGGAAAGAAACTAAGTAAAGAAAGAAAATCCATAAAGGAGCTCTATTTAGAACATCAATAGATCCAAGAGCAACATTAAGAATTCAAAAAACTGTCAGTTACCCTTTTCAGATAATGTTTTAGGTAACATTATCTTCCATATAAAAGTGACTAACACCATTCATCAGTAACACCCTCTGTTCAAAAGACAGAGGAAGCCTTTTGGAATTCCCAACATTTTGACCTTTGATATTGAGTTCTCTGTGTTATTCAGCCCAAGTCATATTTACTGCAACCCTTTACTTGCTCAGTATTCAATAAAAGAAGTTTGGCACAAACAGCTTATGTCACCAAGAACTAAGTCACTTTAAACCTCAGATGCCTACAGCTCATATGATACCACTTCTCATAGGCAGCAGCCAACATGCTGGTGCCATTTAAATGTCATTCTAAGTAACTTGGCTCAAATAAAAAATAAATTAAAAAAGAAGCATCTTGGAGAAGAAAGTGGAAAGACTCACTCCTGTTGCCAGCTCCTCACACTGCTGTTTCTTAGATGTCAGGTCCTGTGCAGCCATTTCCAAATCATATTGCATTAGTTCGTGTTTCCTGCAAACTGCCCTGAAAAGTAAGTAATGAACGATCTGTCATAAAATACTTCGTTTTGCTGTGTTTCCCTCCATGTAAATTTTACAAATGGTATCATGTTTTGTTTGTTTTTTGATGGGAAGCACGTCCAGTTATTTTTCTAGCTCGAATTCAACAGCCTTATCACAGACTGCATAACTCTGCAAAGGCTGTAGTTAAGAAGCTTGGATCAAAGTAAATAAAGTTGTTAGTACAGCCACATTCTGCTCCTCCTTTTCAACTCACTCCAAGACACACTGAGCAATATAAGCCCTACCACCTACTTAAGGATGCCACTGCAGAATAGTTTCATTCAAAATACATTGCAGAAAAATCACAGCTTTGACAAAAGGTACCAGGAGACAGTAGCTGTCACAGCAGGAATCTATCAGCCAATCATAAAATTCTTCACATTTTGCTTTTTAAACAATGAAACAAGAAAGTGCTTCTAGATTCATACAGTGCCTTTCATCTGGAAAAGAGGAGTTTTCCTCTGACCACCTGCACTAAGTCCCAGTCCTGTGTGGGCTGATGATACTACATCCGTACTCCGCTGCCGGATACACACTCGTCTCCCAGGAGAGGCCACTACTGCTCTGGGTTCCCACACAGCAGCCGTCACACTCACCAGCCCCATTCTCTACAGCACTACTAGACCCCTCCAAGAGGCTCAGGAGTCAGCCTGTGGAAACCACAACAGCTTCAGGCACAGTCTTTCAGCATAAAGCACTTTGCTTTTGTGTCCACACTTGTAAGGGATGACTGCTTGATAAAGACTAACGTAAAACAAAACCAAACAAAAAAAAAATCAGTATTTAGATGCACAATACTGAACAGTAGATGAAAGCTATACTGGGCAATTTGAAAGTTCCTGGAATTTGTAATGGCTGTAGCAGCTCTGTTCGACCTACCTCATTCGAAAGCTGATGCTTTCAGCACACTGGGGCACTATTACACCAGAAGCCAACAGTGGAACCAGAGGAATAAGCAGCACTTCCTTCCACAGTACACAGATTTTAACATTTCTGTCTTTTCACTATTAATCAGCTCAGTTCTAATTTGCATTGCTGCTCACATGGCAATAAAATATGAGTGAGCACAGTAGGAGATGAGAACATGGAGACTCCACAATATTGA
Source organism: Neodrepanis coruscans (assembly GCA_013400695.1). Taxonomy (NCBI): domain Eukaryota; kingdom Metazoa; phylum Chordata; class Aves; order Passeriformes; family Philepittidae; genus Neodrepanis; species Neodrepanis coruscans. Next base: position 39,139 of record VYZS01033517.1, read on the forward strand.
AATTTTCCTTCCTTGGAGAGTAGAAGAGGATACCAAACTAAATTCAACATCAACACAAAAGAAAACGACAAAACCTTGCATTTGAGCTTTAGATTTCTGTACATACCGTAGTGCTTCTGCATAGAAGAGATATTCTTTCAGCTGATCTGCATAGTGCTCCTCTTCTTCCAGGATGTCATCAATAGAAGCTGCATATCTGGTGAAAAACAGCCACAGAGAAACACAAAGTTGCTAAATTTAACCTTTTAGGAGACACATGCAGTAACAAGGGAGGACATGTCTTTGACAGGAACACCAGTGACAAAGTGAAACAGAGACGGGAATTTCCAGAAAGGGGGTTTCCTTTCTTTTTAATTAAACTCTGAATCAGCTGATATAAACATTCCTGTGGGCCTGTTTCTTTGATTGTTGCTGCAATGAGTCTTCTGACAAAACATATCAGAAGTTTCCTGCTGAAGATGGGGCAGTTTTTCTTACAGGGAAGAAAAACAACTTATTCCTTTTCTTCAGTGGATTGTCAATAGGCAGCACACCAAGACAAAAAAAGAGACGTGCTGCAGAAGAAATCCTGCAAGGCTTAAAGCATTAAGGCACAGGAATGTGAATACCATATCTTCTGAAAGGCAAAGAGGCTGCTCTCATGGTTCATTATTCAGCCCAAGTACCACATAACTCACAGTGGTGCTCTGAACACCACAACATTAAGTCCCCTCAGCTCCTTCAAAGTCTGTTGCTTTGTCTGCTCTGCAAGTCCAGCATATCAATGCAGAGCAACAGGAAGTTTAAACCTCCTTTTAGGGAGAAATCTGAAATACAAGGGCTTGGACCTACTCTGCAGCGCTTGCATTCAGTAAGAGTTTTGTTATTTAGGGCAATGTCTCTTAAAAATAGCAAAAAGCACTGCATTTTTTCTATTTTATACTGTTTCTTTAACAGTCTTTAGTAGGTTCTTGCTAACCAAGATGACTGTCTTTGACACATTTGCAGTGACAGGCCTATAGCTAAAGAGGTAGCTGCACATCTCACCTGGCTCAGCAACAGAAGCCACATGCCACTTTAGCCCACAACACAGAGTATGAGCCACTGGAGATAAACAGAATGAATGAGATCCCACCACAAATATCTTCATCTATTCTGATAACTCAGTCTGTTCTCAAGTATGTGGCAATCCCTCACACATCTGCAACCTCCCTGAAGTGAGCATATGCCAGCAACCAGCACAATGTGACCCAAATGTTAATTATAGCACCTCTTGGCTTTCAAGGTTTTGTAAAATCTTTGAGTTTTTCCCTTTCTCCCTGTGCCTCTCCAGTAACTGGCTCTAAGGAAGAAGTGGCAGAGTCTCAAACTGAAAGGGCACTGGTTATGTGACTTTGATAAGTCTGCAAGTATGATAAGTTATTTTGATGCTCTGTAAAATCAAAGACATGGCACAGCCAGGAAAAGCCCTACCAAGGCTACTGATGATGAATACACAAAACATATGAAGTGGCCAGCAACAGCAGATCAGTTTATGTAGAACTGATAGAAGAACAGGCAGAAAAAGAATTCCTTACTCACATGATGAATCACAATAAGTCCAAACTTGAAAAACTTGTTGAAAAATATACTTGTTCTGAAAAAACCCTGCAGCCGCACAGGTCATAAATGGCTTATCCTCTCTATTTTTAAGTCCTGAAGTGCAATAATTTTAGTATAGTTTAAGATTTCTCTGGGCAGCAGATGGACTACATTTCAATTTCAAGTAAGATCTACATTTAGAGCATTGCTAGAGCTCATCCGTGGCAGAACAACTTTCAGGGTTAAAAAAAAAGCCAACCAAAAAAATCCCACCAAACAAAATCCTTCCTCACCTAGACATGAGTTTTATTTGGGAAAAAAAGAAAAAAGTAAGACAAGCTACATTTCGGACTGCCTAAATTTAGGCAAACCAGGGAAAACATTAAGGTGAAANTCAGTATTTAGATGCACAATACTGAACAGTAGATGAAAGCTATACTGGGCAATTTGAAAGTTCCTGGAATTTGTAATGGCTGTAGCAGCTCTGTTCGACCTACCTCATTCGAAAGCTGATGCTTTCAGCACACTGGGGCACTATTACACCAGAAGCCAACAGTGGAACCAGAGGAATAAGCAGCACTTCCTTCCACAGTACACAGATTTTAACATTTCTGTCTTTTCACTATTAATCAGCTCAGTTCTAATTTGCATTGCTGCTCACATGGCAATAAAATATGAGTGAGCACAGTAGGAGATGAGAACATGGAGACTCCACAATATTGAAATTTTCCTTCCTTGGAGAGTAGAAGAGGATACCAAACTAAATTCAACATCAACACAAAAGAAAACGACAAAACCTTGCATTTGAGCTTTAGATTTCTGTACATACCGTAGTGCTTCTGCATAGAAGAGATATTCTTTCAGCTGATCTGCATAGTGCTCCTCTTCTTCCAGGATGTCATCAATAGAAGCTGCATATCTGGTGAAAAACAGCCACAGAGAAACACAAAGTTGCTAAATTTAACCTTTTAGGAGACACATGCAGTAACAAGGGAGGACATGTCTTTGACAGGAACACCAGTGACAAAGTGAAACAGAGACGGGAATTTCCAGAAAGGGGGTTTCCTTTCTTTTTAATTAAACTCTGAATCAGCTGATATAAACATTCCTGTGGGCCTGTTTCTTTGATTGTTGCTGCAATGAGTCTTCTGACAAAACATATCAGAAGTTTCCTGCTGAAGATGGGGCAGTTTTTCTTACAGGGAAGAAAAACAACTTATTCCTTTTCTTCAGTGGATTGTCAATAGGCAGCACACCAAGACAAAAAAAGAGACGTGCTGCAGAAGAAATCCTGCAAGGCTTAAAGCATTAAGGCACAGGAATGTGAATATCATATCTTCTGAAAGGCAAAGAGGCTGCTCTCATGGTTCATTATTCAGCCCAAGTACCACATAACTCACAGTGGTGCTCTGAACACCACAACATTAAGTCCCCTCAGCTCCTTCAAAGTCTGTTGCTTTGTCTGCTCTGCAAGTCCAGCATATCAATGCAGAGCAACAGGAAGTTTAAACCTCCTTTTAGGGAGAAANAAATCCTTCCTCACCTAGACATGAGTTTTATTTGGGAAAAAAAGAAAAAAGTAAGACAAGCTACATTTCGGACTGCCTAAATTTAGGCAAACCAGGGAAAACATTAAGGTGAAACATTGCAGTAAGTTCTAAAGGTACCCAACATGTTCTCACTCTTCATGGGAACTCTCATCTAAGCCTC
>VYZS01033519.1:865-11820 GCA_013400695.1 Neodrepanis coruscans
TCATCAATCTGTCCATCCGCCCTTCTCTGCATGGTGTCTTTTGTTTTACTTTGTTTTGTAACCAGGAAAGGAGAGGAGCTGTGGAGAAGTGGAACATCTTTCCTCAACTGATGCTGCTTGTAGCATCCTGGGCCTGGTTTTGTGCTGGCAAAGGGCCAGGTAGTGTTTCAGTGACTGCTCTGCATGTGCAGCGTGTCAGCGGGCACAGCCCAAAGTAGCTTGAGAGCTGGAGACCTGAGCTTTCCCTGCTCTTGCTTTTGTAAAATACAGTTTAGCTTGGTTTCCAGTGGGGAGGGGTCAGGAAGTGGGATGGGGTCTTGGTCTCTCCTTTACATGCTTGGCCCGTGGAACTTCTTCACTGTGATCCTCCTTTTCTTCCCAGAAGCAGGGCAAGCTTCAGGGCAGCCAAGGTGCAGTTGCTGTCCCTGAGGACCCTGGTGGGAAGAAGAACTGTGAAGAGTCAAGTAGCATCATCCTATTGGCGTGGGCGTGTGAGCTCCCTCAGAGCAGACAGTTTTGCTTATGTGTTTTGGGCTGGAATTTGACCACCAAGAGCTGTCACATGCCTTGGGGCCAGCAGATGCCACCCACAGCTTCAGAGGCAAATAAAATAAAAAGCCTCTCATGTTCATTATTTTGAATTATCTCATGATTAAAGATCTTATGACCGTTATTTAACTGAGTCTCATGGTTTTTGGAAATCTGATTTGTGAACTTTCAGGCACGCCTGAGGGGAACTTTATGGAAGAAGCATAGGAAAGGGAGAAGGGTGATAGTACAGGAGAGGTATGAGATATATACATATAGTTAGTTATAATATCTATAGATACATAGATATATATATCTGAAAGACCACTGATAATTCTGCACATTTTCTCCCTACCAGCTTAGAGCTTAGTGCTTATGTCCATGGAAAAATAAAACTAGATCCAGAGATAAAAGGGTTATTTCCTGAGTGTCTTATTATAGGATCATTTTCTGTCACCTCAGAGAGCTGTATATGTAGTGTGAGAGGAATGTTTTTGCTGTTACTTTGCATAGTGTTTTAAATTCAGATTAGCCTCTTGCAAATACATCTTATTAAATCTGGAATGGTTAACAACTGAAATTGCACAGGACAGCTGTCATTGCAAATCAGCAGGATTTAATTCTGAACAGTGTGAGTGTACACCTTTCTTGTATGCTTATGTGTGTATTTATATATTGTTTTACTTTAACCTGTGTCTCATAATATGCCTTTATAGGGGAGAAAGTAGCAAAGAGAATAGAAAGTGAAAGAAAGGAGAGAGAGCCCAAAATGAACTTTAAGATGGTGTTTCTCCCTGTAAGAGGATTTGGGCTAATTTTAATTAACCTAGATCAGTCCCAATTCTAAAAAAAGAAGTGAATAGATAAAAGGAAAGACCAAAGTGTATTTTCAAATTTAAAGGAAACCTCATGAAGTCATGACTATCAGTGGCAGTATGGAGTCTGCATCGTATTTCTGAATTGGCAGAAAAGGTTTGGCCATTGATTTTTAAGGGACTCAGATTTTACTTCTGTTATTCAAATGACACTTCTTAGTCACTTGCATAAAATGGTACATTAATATAGTTGTCCCCTAATTAATCTTGGTCACCAGTACACCAATTAGTTCTATTTGATCCAGCTTCTCTTTCATTCAGAATAACTTGGATAATTTTTCTGGGTAACTGCTCTCTGACTTCTCTCATAAAACTAGTAGATGTTTGTTTGTTTGTTTGCTGGTTTGTTTGTAACATTTCATTGGTAAGTGGCATTTTGTGGGAGGTCAGGCTGACACTTCAATTCTGAGGGTGGACTCATGTACCACAGAGCCACTGAACTCATGAGTTACCCTTTATGGGCAAAATCCAGTGTTAAATGTTATTATTTGACCTGTGTTTTAGGCATATTTTCCTGCAGTATATCCATGCACAGTCAGTGCAGAGAAGTGGGTATCTACTGAAGGTCTTGATCCAGTTCACATAAGTTGAGCATTGAGCCACTAGACTCACACATGAGCCATCTAAAATGATTTAAAGCTGTATTTCCATAACAGTTAAACCCTTCTAAGACCATTCCTTCATTCTTATTCCTGGGTGCATGGTCCTGCCTCCTTTTCATGCGCCTGCTGTGCTATTCATCCTATCAGTCCTAGGAGGGACCTAATCGGAAGATCACTAACCCTTCAATAAAGAAATGAATGGTGTTTTGCCATCTTAGCTCTACAAATCAGTCAACTTCAGGTTTACATGAATGGCAACACAAGGGAGAGGGAGGAAACTGCAGCATGCTTGGGGAAAAGAGGAGACTATGGTAACTCCCACTCAGTCTAAACTATGGCGAAACCACCCCTAAAGCAGGTGCGTTGGATCCCAGCCTCTTTATCTTTTGTCCCAGTAGAGATTTCCAGGCTGATTCTGCAGCTAATTTGTTTTTAACAACCTTCTTATTACTTAGTGCACAGATTGCTTTAGTGCCAATTGTCATGTAATTGTAGTAGCAGTTTAGTTACTAGAGGAAAAGGAGGATTGATTTTCCCATATTATGCAAGATAGCAAAATGATAGTGGTTCTTTATTAGAGCAATGGGTCAATGGGAATTCTTAGAAAATTTAGTTGCCCTGTTTCTTGTTGTTTCTCCTTTTGCCTTATTTTTATTGACTCTCCTTTCCACTTTAAAGTATGTCATTTTAGGTGGGCTGCTTAAATCCACTTCTCAAAATGCTTTCCATTGTGGTAAAGCATTGCAAACATAGAGAAGATTAATATGTGTCTAGAGCAAATGGCAGGATGAAGGGAAGGAGAAAAAAAATCCATTCAAGTCAATCAATTACAGATAGTGAGTGAAAAATTAACAGGTACCCGGGAAAACTGGAAAAAAAGAAACATCAGTGCAGGTCTGCTGCTTCATGTAAATAAGTATTTAATGTAGTGTTTCAGTTGAAAACAATTGGAGAATAGTAAAAAATTTTGGGGACTGGTCCCTAAACCAGGATATTGGGGAATCACAGAATAGTAAATTGATGTGTAGAGGAATTCTGTATTTATTCAGATGCCATCATATTGTTTTCAGGAAGCTTTCAAGTGTTATATATTGTTGTTGTAAGGTCAAGCAACTTACCAATAAAACCACAGGCAAATTTCTGCAGAGACCAGCTCTTTGATGCACACCAGTGTGCTGTTTGAAACACACAATGTTCAGCTCACAAGATTTTTGCAATTATTTTCTCATTTTTAAGATAGCTTATTTTTGTTTTTCACTTTTTTATTACCATTTATTGTTTATTAGTTAAATTCTCATTTCTTTACTTGGAATAGGTCAGAGAAAGACCAAATCTTCTAGCCAGCCTTTAACTTTGCATTTTTGTGTTATTTTGCACCTGGTGTCCTTACTTACATAAAATTAATAACAGAAATTTTATGATTAACATCTACATAAAGTAGTCCTAAAATCAAAGAGGATAAGTATGTATTAAAGACAGGATGTTTGAGAGTAGGAAGCAGGGTCAAAAGCAACTATCATGTTGTGATCTCAAGGGCTTTAAAACTGGGAAGCACTACATAGAAGGCTGTGGAAAAGCCACAAGACTCATAGCTTTAAGGGTTGTCAATATTAATTGGCAGCCTATGAGATCAGCTACTGTTGTGTAACAGTAAGTCATTTTCTGGCAAGGGCTGAAATTTTTTTAAAGCTCAGGAATCTGCTGGCAGATAACAGGCAGCCGTGGGCTCGTGTTATCTGACAGTGCATGCTTTAGCTTTTAACATCTGGAGAGACTAAGCTTCACATCTCCTGCTTGGATTTCACAGAGCTGTGATATATAATTAGTTTGTTCAGTGATTCCAAAAATGCAGACCAATGTGAAAAATGAAATTATATTAGCCAAGGAAATGCTGTGAGAGGCAAAGGGGAGGTTTTCACAGGCTGGATGAGTGACTGAGGCGTGCCAGCATCGCCAGCGTCACAGACTGACCCCAGGCTGTGTGTGATGCTGTTTGGGCTCTGCTCTTATCACCCCAGTCCCTTCGGACTCTCACTGCACAGCAGCTCTCCCTCTTCTGTACTATTTTTTCCTACCAGACTGTGAGACATGCCTTCCAACAGCGCATCCCAGCCCTCCAACCTTCAGCTGCAAGGAGGCACACAAGCGCTTTTCATTCCCAAAGGCTGCCAGATGCAGTTCCCTTCCTTTTCTGCTCCTCTTCCCTTGGGGCCTTCTGACTCCAGCTCCAGCCAGCAACCAGCTCTTCCTTCAAGTTCATGTGGGCTTTGGTTCATTTTGAGGATGATTTTCAAGCTGTGCTTCAAAGCTCCCTCAGGGCAGAGCCATGGGACAGCAGTGTGTCCGGGAGGAGGTGGCTGCCCTTTGAAGTGACAAACCCAAGAGTGACAAAAAAGTGCCTTCTGTTTCTGATCTTGATCAAAGCAGTGGTTCGAGTTCTTGCTCAGATGGCTACTCCATAAAGGCAGAAATGCTCTGTTTCTAAGTAATTCTGGGCACTTTTGGAAAAAAAGGTAGTTATGGATTTATGAGGTTTTTTGGTAAACTTTGTGCCGTGATGCACAGTGACACATTGGATTTACTGTAGAGATTTCAAAATCACTATTTTAATATATTTTGGTAAAGACATAAAATATGAAAATTTAACATCAAAGAGTATGCATCAGATGCAGTTCTCATTTACATTACAGACTAAAGAGAATTCAGAATAATTTTGGTAACTGGAACATCAATGATGCAACAGCTGAATGAATATAGGACAAAGGATTTTATTTAAAGTTGAAGTATATTCTTTTAAATTACTTCTTTAAACATCATAATGAAAAACTGTAATAAGTATGATTCAATAGAATCTTTTTGTAAGCTTTCTTTTCTCTATTTTTATGCCTATATAGGTGTCCAAACAAATAGTCTATACATTCTTGTTACATCACAGAATTAATACAGAGCCATCAATGATCTCCAGCTTAGGCTCTTATATTTCACCTCTGTATTGCCGTGGCATTTCCACAGCATGCTGCAATGCCAGGAATCTCTCCTTTAAGTGCACTCTTTTTTTCTCTGTTTATTCAAGCCTGCACATTATTTGCTTTTACAAAATACATCAGTCTGTTCTCAGAAAGCCTTGAAGATTACATTCTTCTCAGAGTTGGAGAGTTATTTCATAAAATATAAATATTGACTGTGCTTATGCAGCAGATCACCAACAAATGCTTTCTGTAGTGCATTTCTTAGAGCATCTAATGTGTGTGTGTGTGTGCTTTGTGTGGCATACACAATACACCAAGGGAATTTTTTGTCTTGCATGATATATTTTTTTTTTTTCCAAAAGAAAGAAATTGTAGACCATTTTAAAGTATCAAGGAAAGTATATTCACATCCTGTTGCCTGATACTTACAGCTGATAAATCACAGTCACAGAATATTCTGAGTTTGAAGGAACACCCAAGGATTTTCGAGTGCAACTCTTAAGTGAATTGCCTGTACGGGGATTGAACACGTGATATTGATGTTATTAGCACCATGTTCTAACCAACTGGAGACAGGAAGATATTTATCAAGTGATTTTCATGGTGTTTCACTTAATACGTTAAAGTGAAAATATAGGAACATCATCGCGGAATCAGAAAAGCTGTAAGCACAGACTAAGTTCAACTCAAGGCTGTAGATTTATTACTTCGCTGTAATGCACAGAGCAGATCCATCCTCTGAAGCTGAGCCCACTTGGATGGGGTGTGCATTTGGCTGGCTGCTGATCATAGCAGACTTGTATTTGCTCCTGCATTTTGCCAGCTTAGCTCTTACCTGTCTGAAAGGCACATGATGTTGATGCAAGAAGAGAAAGGCAGCAAAGCTGGAGAGGCAAAACTGTCAGGCTACTCAGCTCACCTTGTATCAGAGATTGCTGCCACTGGGGCAGTGGCCAAACAAGCTGCAAGCCATTGCTGTGTACAGCCTGGCGCAGGAAAGTGGTGCTGATCCAGGTCTGGATGCAGCAGTACTGCTGGCTGCAGCCTGCCTCTCAGTGTGGGCAGTGTTGGCGTGGGAACCTGTGGGAGCAGGGCTGTGGGGGCAGCAACTGAAGCAAAACTTCCCATTTAAATTTGCCTTTGTTTGTGAGTCACTGCTCACAGCTCCTGCTGCTTTTACTTTCCTGCAGGAATGTATTTTCTTGGTTTTAACTGTGTTTGAATTAATCACAGAATCAGAACCATAGAATGGTTGGGATTGAAAGGGGTCTCATCTAATCCAACCACCTGCTAAAGCAGTTTTACCTAGAACTGCTGGCATAGGATTGTGTCTAGATGGGGTTTGAATATCTTCAAAGGAGACTCCACAGCCTCTCTGGACAGCCCATTACAGTGCTCTGTCACCATGAAAGGAAGGAAGTTTTTCCTCATACTCAAGTGGAACTTCCTATGTTTCAGTCTGTGCCTGTTGCCCCCTGTCCTGTTGATGGGCACCACTGGAAAGAACCTGTCGCAGTGTAATCATATAATCTGGTAGTGAGTAATTATGCAAACATTGAACTGTTGGAAATGTATTCATTCAGCTTGCTGTGTTGAGTAGTTTTGCTCTACATTTATTTGTCAGACATCGCTACTGGGTGAAATTCAACTATATATGCCAACTCCAGTTTCTCTGAACAGTTTTACGTGTGGGATGTGAACGTGCTTTATACCTTAGGAAGGCACATGCCAAAACATAAATGTTTACTAATTAAGTCCCATAGAGTGGTTAGCTTTCTGTACAATGGTTAATTCAGCATCTGCTTTTGTCCCAATTGCAGCACATTTTTTTAAAATTAATATCCTCTGTATATTACTTTTACAAAATCGTGTTTCATTCTCAGATTTTAGGAAAACACAGGAAAAAAAAGCCATGACATGCCTACAAAGCAAGACACCTCATTCTTTACTATGGCATTTAATATGTCAAAATACATACTCTGAGGATGAATAAAGACAAAGCATTTAGGGGGGAAACAACTTCAGCAAGTGGCACACAGAACCCATAACTTCTGAGAAGACTTCCTGTGCCCACCTCTGAAGGGTTGAAAAAATGAACTTCACCTTCAGGATGCATGTGTGGGAAAAGGTGGAAGCAATACATATGTCATCTGTATCCTACTTTTTCTTGCTATAAATGTTTGGAGAGTTTTGTCATGAGGTCAGCTGTGCCTTACCTTTGCCATAGGCAGCAGAGCCAAATTCTGTTGAAGATGGTGTTGAACATTTTTACAAAATTACACAATTTCTAGCCATAGTGAAACTCCAAAACTATTTACACGTATTTTGATTGACAGGCAATGTGTACGTTTTTTACCCCCTCCCATAAAGAACTGACTGTCACCAGATTTATATTTATCATCTGGTTTGGAAGCAGCCAAGGAATCTGAAAACCAAAGCCAATATTTTTGGTTATTTACAAGAGGATTACTCAGCTAATCATATCCTGCACAGCCCTGAAAATTCAGGCTTGAAAGAGGATGTGGCATCCTTACACCTCAGCAATCACAGGCTTGTATTTCAGCTGTGGAGGGGGTCAGGTGTAGGAGTCAGAACCACTTGGGTAGCTGAGAGTCAGAGCTTGCTGCTGGGGTGAGGTGTCACCTTCTCTGATGTCTGCTTCTCTCCTTGCAGGAGATTCCTGTGAGGTGAATGCACGTTCCGGCCGCTGTGCTCCAGGGGTGTGTAAGAATGGAGGAACCTGTGTGAACCTACTGATTGGGGGCTTCAAGTGTGAGTGCCCCCCTGGCGAGTATGAGCGGCCGTACTGCGAGATGACCACCAGGAGCTTCCCTCCACAGTCCTTCATCACCTTCAAGGGGCTGCGGCAGCGCTTCCATTTCACCGTCTCCCTCATGTAAGTCTTGATAGGGAAGGGTTCTGTGGCTGGTGGCTTCTTGCTTTAGCTTGGGGCTGTTTGTTACATACTGCCACACACTGAAAAACTACCTGTGAAGGTCACTTGGGGGATTTCTGACAGCAACTCCTGTGAGTAAGGCACAGGTGTGCTATATGAAAGTGTTTCATCTTCTGCTGTGCTGAGGGTGCTGCTGAATTGTTGATTCACAACTTTCCCTGTTGTAATACGGTGCAATGGAGTGGGTAGAGGAGAGACTCTGGCCACCAATAAGTAGCCCTCAGCTGCAGAAGTGCCAGGGTGGATGTTGGGTTTGACACTTTTCCGAGCTGAGCCTGTGGCCTCCTGACCTTCCAAGCTGCGGAACCAGTGCTGTTTGTGTGGGAGTGCTTTTCCCATCTCCTGTTTCCCAGCCTGTGAGAGGACCTGGGCATGTAAGGTCATAGCTGAGCACAGGCTGGTACTCCTTGTTTCCTTGCTCTCTGTTGGTTTCCGGCCTTGAGCTTGGGACAACCCCAGCTGATCCAGCTCCTCACCTTTCTCCTCCTGACCTTCACACCCAGTTCCTGCTTCTGGTCCCATCCTGGCTGCCAGACACAAGCAATCTAATACCCATCTGATCTGCCTAAACATCCCCGTGTTGGGCAGTCTTCTGGGCTGTCTGTCACTTTTCCCATGGGAGTACTCAGGGAGGCAAGGAGAAGTGAGGATAGCAGCCACGCTTCATGGACTAGGGCTCTTCCTCCCATGGGAAAAAAACCTCTTCTTGAGAAGAATTCTTGAGTCAGGCATAGGGCTTCCCTGGTGAGGTGCCAGAGCTCCAGGAGCACACATGCCTCTTTTCTGAGGCGGTTGTGGGTTTGCAGCTTTCCCATGGTTTAGCTGGTCAGGACTGACTTTGGATTTTCACTCACAGTTGACTGTGAGTAAACAGCACAAAATGTGTTAGTCCCAATCCCAAAGGGCAGGGTAGGGGATTTGTTAAGAGGTGCAACAGCCACCGCAAGGACAGATATGTTTGTGCATCTGTCCAGAGAAAGTGCTCAGGGAGGGCACCTTCAGACGTAGTTCCATCCAGCACTCTGCCTGGTGTTTTACATCTCTCAGGAGCAAGGCCACTTCTGTCCTTTAGCATAGTTTACTTTCCTGAACTAAGATACCAGAGAGACTCCCTCTGTAATACTTCTGTTAATATAGGTAAGTAATACCCTATTCCTGGAAGCATTCAAGGCCAGGTTGGATGGGGCTTTGAGGAACCTAGTCTAGTAGAAGGTGTCCCTGTCCATGGCAGGGCAGTTGGAATTAGATGGTCTTTAAGCTCCCTTCTAACCCAAACCATTCTATCATTTTATGAATCTGTCATTTTATCTTTCATCTGCCTTAATTCTAAAACCTGACATTTTATGGAATCTTGATAATTTGGTTAAATCAGAATTTGGTTCACATGTGAGCCAAGGCAAGCGAGTGTTGTGCCTACGAAGATTGTTTTAGAACATCAGAGCTNGGTTGGATGGGGCTTTGAGGAACCTAGTCTAGTAGAAGGTGTCCCTGTCCATGGCAGGGCAGTTGGAATTAGATGGTCTTTAAGCTCCCTTCTAACCCAAACCATTCTATCATTTTATGAATCTGTCATTTTATCTTTCATCTGCCTTAATTCTAAAACCTGACATTTTATGGAATCTTGATAATTTGGTTAAATCAGAATTTGGTTCACATGTGAGCCAAGGCAAGCGAGTGTTGTGCCTACGAAGATTGTTTTAGAACATCAGAGCTAAATACACAGAAAAACTGAGGAGCAGGAGGTTCTGTTGGACTTGTCAGACCTACAGTGAGTGCGAACAAAGGAGCGGTCTGGGCTGGATGCCAGCATGAATTGCCTGTACTACCCTTGACTTGTCCTCTGACCTATGAGGTGTCATTTTTCAGGCTTTTGGAAAGAGATCTTTGAGATTTAGGGTGCCTCAAGTTAGAGTGTAGAGGTTATGAAGAAATAGAAAGCTACTGTACCAAGGTAGGGCTTAAAATTAGGGTTTCTTCACTATCTTTAGAACCACGATGGCATATTTAGCCATGAGCTAAACACTACTTAGTCCACTCAATGTGTTTGTAAGAAGTCTGGACCATCATGGGATTCACCCTACACTGTCTGGAATAGTAACACATTTAGTTTTCATATCGGAGGTTCACTTTTATTTACACTTGCTATCTCTTTGGGTTTTATTATCCTTCAGTGCAAGTGGAAAACATTATGTGAGGATAAGCAAGAATTGGCAGTTTGACTGGATGATGATTTGCCATTATGTATTTTGTGATTTGGAAGCATTTGTAAAATCCCAAAGTGTCTAGCTTTCCTCAGCCTCAAGTCATTTGTGACCAATTCCTGGCAAGGAACAGGATGCTTTTATTGTTCAGTCTCATAACTAAAATGTGATTTTTTTTTTTAAACTATTTAGGTTACTGACCAGGCATGTCTTTCTGCTCCCAGCATTATACAGCTTCCTTGCTTAATTCCAACACTTACTACTCCTTCACTCCAAGAGACACTGTCAGTGGGGAGGTTTTCTCATTATTTATTCAAAATCCTCTAAGAAACTGTCTTTTGTTTCTGATGTCATGAGATTCAAGATATCTCATCTGTTAAAGAACAATATCTTTCCCACAGCTAGTGATAACCAGACAAGATCAAAAGCAGTAATGCTTTAACATGAGTATGATACAAAAGATGGGACTGAGCACAGAGTAAAGAAATATACAAATTACTGTAATAATTTAATATTTTAATAAATAATAGTTTCATACTTAAAATTATGGTAGAGAATTGTAAATGTATGAGAAAAATATGTTCAAACAGAACTAAGGTTCTTGATTTTGCTAATCAAATTTAATCTTTCTGCCCATTGAATAAGCATCACTAATATTATTCTCATTTCCTTTGCTCATATATATTCTGGATAGAGCTGATTAAAATATTTTGGTGAAACAGTTACCCCTGGAAAAATACAGTATTGGGAAATGTTTTACAGGAACTGTATTCCTTTGGATAAAATGTTTGATGTTGAAAAGTGAAAACTAAATCCATGTTTTG
>VYZS01033519.1:11972-39420 GCA_013400695.1 Neodrepanis coruscans
TATTAAAACTGATAAAAGCAATCAAAACAGTAATATAAAATTTTGATGGATTATAACACATAATCGTTAAAATCAGTATTTTACTGGAAATGTCGACATTCTGACTTCTGTTTTTTTGAACCAGAACAATTCAGTGTCCTTGAAAAATATTAAAAAAATATAAAAATAAAATTTCACATTTCCATGTAGCTCAAAGTCTGAAAGGTCTCTACTCAGTGTGATCCACAATATACCATATCTGACAAACAACTTTTGTTAAAAAATAGTCCTTTGTTTTGAAATTTTTTATTTCAAATACCGGACCCTGATATGCTAAAATACTGCCTCTTTCACATTCTATGAATGCAGGTTTTGTTGCATCACATGAGAGTCCTGCTAGTAGATGTGATATGACAACCACAAGAGTAATTTCATCTGCCCGTAGAAGACAGTTTTCATCAGCTGTGTTTAACATTTGATTCATTTGTAGGAAAAGTGGGTTAATTTAAATCAAGCAAATTTCCTGAAGTTTGAGATACAAAATCAGATTAAACTGCCTTGGGAAACACAAGGAATTCCCATAGTTTCTCTCTTTTTCTTTCTTTATCTAATATTAATCTTTGTAAAAATGTTTATGTAAGGCATAATAATTTTTTTTGCATTTCTAAGTAGATAAAAGCTGTGTGCAACTCTCCAGAGATATTAGGATTCAATTAAAAATTATAAAACATGACATGCAAAAATTTGCAAAAAAATGGTCTGTGCTGAGCAAAAAAAAAAAAATCAGACTTTTTTAAAAGAGTGGTTGCCCCTTTTTCTGCAGGAAAGGTGTGATACATCCCATATTAGAAGCACAAGAAAACAAAACCAAAAAACACTCATTGGCACTGATTTTGTGGAATCATATAAGTGTTTATTTTCCTTCCTCCAGTTGGCTGACTTTCTGATTGATATACCCTGATTGTCTACATAGTGATACTAAAGTAACTGTTATCTTTCTTGCCCCTTGCCTCCCCATCAGGTTTTTTTTAATCAGTTGATGACTCTCCTTGTACCCTGTAGCCTTTAGACATCAAGCACACAGCAAGTATCCCCTGCTTTGATGTGAAAATGCTTTCTAGCTTTCCGACTGTTTGTAGAGTGTCGTTAAGTGCTACTGTTTGGCAAGTGTCAGATAGTGACACTGCATCTTATGTCTGCCTAATTTTATCCCTTGTGAGGGTCAGCAGCAGTAGCAGATGTCTGCGGAGTGGAGTTCTGTAATTTCCATCTTGCTTGCCTTGTTGATGTTGAAAAAGTGGCTGACTTCTCAGTTTTACAATTTTCTGTCTGAGATTCAAAGGCTTGTTTTTCTGCTGTCTTTCTTCTGGGCAACCTGATCATCAGTCTTTAATCCATAAGCTGTTAAGTATGAACTAACCCCGTGTCTCTGTGTTCTAGGTTTGCAACCAGGGAGAGGAACGCTCTCCTCCTCTACAATGGGCGTTTCAATGAGAAACACGACTTCATTGCCTTGGAGATCATTGAGGAGCAGATCCAGCTCACCTTCTCTGCAGGTGAGGTCTTGCTTGAGTTGAGCATTTCTGATTTTGGTCAGGAGATCCTCTAAAACCTTTTGGAAATGAACTTCAGTGATTTTATATGGCTATTTGCTGCCTCATTAATTTATTGGCTGATATTGCACAGTGAACAACTGATGCCAAGTGTTGCAAAGTACTCCAGATTGTAGTGGTTTGTGGTGGTTACACTTGCTGTTGTAGGAAGGAGCTTGTCAACATACTAGTTATAAAAACCAGAGTTTATGACTACTATAAAAAATTGGCACTAGCCTGAATGTTGACCTCAAAGCCAATGTTTGCTCAAATGAGACTTCCTTTTATCACACTGTGATAAATGTTGTGTGTTTATGCATTTTTACACTACACCATCAGTGAAACGTGGGTACATAAATGTTATCTAAAGAATCCACACAAGCCAAAGCTAGTAAAGTGAAAACTGCTTGCCATTCATTAGGGATTGGTGAGGAGCACTGCAGTTGCTGGAATGCACTTTTCCACTGGAGAAGCACCTCCTCTTGGAAGAAGCTATAAACAACAACAAATGTAGGAGAATTTAGCTGCCCGTATGACGGGCTTAGAAACAAGAAATTAAGGCTTTGGCATATGCTTGCTTTCTGCACTAGAACTAAGCCAGTGTCTTAAGGTGCTTGTGGGAGAAGAGAGAGGGAAAGGCTGAAAAGCAAAGCTCAGAGTGGCACATATCCTTGTCACCATGATCTTCTCCCAAGGTAGAGATTTCCTCCAGAAAACCAACCCTCGCAGCAGCCAAGTTCTTCCTGACAAAAGTGTGATCAGAACAAACCCTGACCACTGCAGTCTCAACAGAAAGCTGTTTGTCAAGTTAGGAAAGGTCAAGTTTCATCCAAAATCTCATGCCCAGCTGTGCTGATTGTCATGACCAGGGACAGGAGGGGAAGCTGGTAGCATGCTGCTGTACAATGTGATCAAGGCATATTGAAGCCACCAGAAATGACCCCCAGGACATCAGTAGGTTGAAGTCCCTCTTAGTGAATCATTTGCATTCCTGCTTCAGACCAGAAGCAGATGTGTGCATTTGGTGTCAAGGCTTTGGTGACTTTATGAAATCTTGGCAGTGCAGACAACCTCTGGTTGCCACAGATTTAGGGTATTTTTCCAAGTATCTGAGAAGGGCTTTTGTCCTGTAAGTCAAGTAGAGTTACATGTAGGTCAAGTGAGACGTTCGTGCCTTTGTAATGGGCACATAATTTAGGAAATAATCCTGCTATTACAAGTGTTGAGGAAAGACACATGGACTCAAGTCAACTCCTGTTTTATTTTTGTAGAAAGTGAGATATTGCAAGCAGTAAAGCCACAGATGCAGACGTACAACCCATACTGGTGCTGCACATTCATCACCAGTGGTGGCAACTGCCCTCAGATCCCATGGTAGATCCTGTGTGACCCCATTCATTTACCAGTGATAATTAGGTGCATATCTGGGCCTTTTGGGTTGAAAATATCCGGTTTCATTTCCCCTTTATTACCTCAAAATTGTCCAAATTAGATTTTAATGCAGGTTTTTGGATGGATTAGTGCAATGAAATAACATGCTGCAAACAGAGAGATGTGCTTTCTTCTGTAGCTCTTCTCCGCTTGTCTAAACTTGAACCAAATTGCTTGGAAGGTACCCTGAGGATGAATGGGGGAAAAAATAAAGTCTGCTTGCACTTATATATGCATTTAAATGCAGAGGAACTCCTTTAAAATAAGTGAAACTAAATTTAGATTTGCAGTGCTGCACCTGAGAGCAGGTCTGGTCCTGTATGTTACAAATGGTATTTTCTTTGGAAGGAGAATGGTTTGTATTTTATAGTTTTAAGTGGCTTTTAACGAACAGTACAAGATTTGGACACTTGAAATGACTGTTTTACCTGTTGCAACAACTTTTTCACAGAAAGCAAAGCAAAAGGATTGCAGAATGGTGATCTTCCTTTTGCAGAAACTTGATAGCTAATAAAAAGCCTGATTATCAGCACAGAATTTTTTATCACTAAATGGTAAACCATCACAGCAGGATGTCATACATGCTAAGGTGCAATATGTATAGTGTAAATAATAGGAATATGTAGGATGGGAGTTAAAGGAGTCTAGGGGATGCAGAAATAACACTTCACACCTGTATTTTTTGCAAATAGAAAGTACACTGTAAGCTCAATAATGCAATGAATTTTGTTAGCTTACAGGAAGGAGTTACTTTTCCTGTGGTTTATTATGTAGAATTTTCCAACTACTTAAAAAAAACCAAAACCAAACCAAAGCAAGAGGGGGAAAAAAATGGTTGAAAGCTAGCAATGCCTTCTCCTTGCCAGGCCTATTATATACTTTCAACATGGATGTTTATTTTGCTGCTACCTTGAAACAGATATGCCTAGTTACTGAGCTGGTTCTGCTGACTCAGTCCTGGCTTAAAAGCTTCAGCTTTCCAATTGCAATGGCAAAGACCTGCTTTCAAATTTAAATACTGAAAGGCTGCCAATAATTTCACTAATCACTGGTAAAATTCTACTGGAATCAAGGTTACCATGGGTTTTCTACTAGACTGCTTTTGGATTTCACTTTCTCAGTTCTACAAAGGGGTAGGCTTCCCTTCCTTGAAAAAATCACAATACTTACATTAAAAAGTACTCGAAGTTGTGCTTCTGGCAGAAATGCAGAAAAGTTCATGTACATTTTTTCCTCAGTTGATCTATCTATCTATCCAATGCATCTGCTGCTGCGCTCTGCAGAAGCATAATTAAAAAAAAAACATAATTCACCTGAATGTGCCAGGAGCTAGTGTTTGTGCACCAGAATAACTCCATGAAACCGGGGCTATTTACTGTCTCACAGGACACAATCCCCAAATTCCTACATGTTGAAGAAATACGGCTGTATCCTGTGGCCAGGAAGAGTCTCCCTGTATTTCTTGCAGTGGTAATGACTTATTTTTCTCTTCTGCCTTTTTTTTTCAGGGGAGACAACCACTACGGTGGCACCATTCATTCCAGGAGGGGTCAGTGATGGGCAGTGGCATTCGGTTCAGGTGCAGTACTACAATAAGGTAAGACTAATTGTGTTGGTGATAACTGTATTATTTGTAAAGTAATAGAGGTATAGGTCATCCAACTCTGACCTGATATATGCGGGTGACCTGAATTTTATTTATTTAACAAGGCACATTGGTAGAGCTTTGCACAAATTATGCTTCTCTTGCTCACTTTGCCTGGGACAAAAATCCAGACTAAGGGCTTTTGAGTTTTGACTCAGAAAGGCAAAACCAGACCTAGTATGTCCTTTTCGGAAGTACTACCAGAGAAATCCTCAGGTACTTAGAAATGTTTTCGTTTTCAGTTCTTTAAACCCTCAGAAGTGTCAGTGTATCTAAAACAACTGCTTCACTGATTTGATTTTGTTAAAGAATTGTGCTATGCAGGAGTCTCCAGAGTAGTTAACTACAAACCACTAGTGCACAATTTTCTGAAGCAAAGCAAAATTCTTTTCCTGTAGCTGTCCTGTCTTGTGTAAAATGACAAATTCAGCTTGCACTATCTTTTCTGGTTTGAAAAATGTGGCTTTATATGGTTGACACCCTTCAGTAATAAAGCATTAACTGTTTTTTTTTTCTGATATATAAAAAGATACACAAGAGAAATGCAAAAATTGTTGTTGCATGCAGTCCATGGCACTTAGAAGTGGGCTTTGTGGTCCTTGTCCCACAGCTGCACCCTTGGTCACCATCAAGAGCAGGTTCAGTTTGAACCAAAAGGATTTCAAGGTCTCTGTGCAAAGCAGCCATTTCGTGATGAACCAGAAAGCAGGCTTTTAGGTGTCATTATTTGCAGGTAGATATCAGAGCTCTTCTATAATCTATAAAAAAATTAGAAAATTCATTTAGTGAATGGGAAGTGTTGCTTTTAAGTGTGACATGACAGCATTTTGGGGGATCGCATAAGGAAATAGAGGAGCATTGTTGGCTGTTAAAAAGGAAACAGGATACTGGTGTAGGAGACTGAATGGAAGATGAAGGATTAATATGATCAGCAAGTTCTTTATTTCCCAGTGCTGCATCCTTTCATCACACTTTGTGTGGCAGTTTGAATGGGAGGATTAAAATATTCTTTTGACTCCTAGATAGGGTCTCCTAGCCTAAGGGTATTTTATCAAGGAAATAAAATATTTTTATTAATTATTTTATATTTTAACAATGAAATTTTAAGACTTACTTTATAAGTTGTATGCTTAATATACTTAATATTCTCTTTTCTATCTGGAGCCCAGAGAAACAGAAGTGAAACTTGGTGTGTTGCTATGCGTTTATCTGTGAACATTGTGAGTCTCTTCCTACGATCTGCAACATGCTATGTTTCCATGCCTGTGTATTTCTTGGTGGATCATTTTAGCAGAATGAATGGGACACTCCAGCTCACAGGCTCCTGGGCACAGTTGCAAGGATAGCTGCTGCAGCAGCTCGCTGACGTGCCACCAAGCAGATAAGGGGCCTGAGCAGCCCCACAATGCTCTTTAAAAGGCAAAGAGATCTGACACAGATGTTAAAAATAAACACCTGCCTCATTTTCAGGGCTTTCTGTGGTTCAAGCGGTCTGGTGAGCCACGTTAGCAGCTGGTGTTTTCTCATTGTTAACATGTGTTCCCTGTCACCATTTTCTTCTTCTGCCCCAGTTTTTCAAAGCTGATCTCCACTGAATGGGAGGAAACTAAAGGCAGAGAGGGAGAGCAGAGGAAAACACCAGGAAACACTGCTGACTTTGCTGCCATTGCTACTTGCATGACATGAACATTATGAAGAGCAGGGTCACAATGTGGAGAGCAGCAGTGGGCCCTTTGCTGTCCATGTGAGAGACTTAGGTCATCACCTTACCCTTAGCAATATTTACTCCAGAATGGTTAAATTTGGACAGGAAAGGGGAGCTCACAATACTGAGTAAATGGCACATGTAGGATATTCAAAACAGTATGTATTTAGCGTGCTCTCAGAACTTCCCAGCATGTCTGAGGATTGCGTATGTTACAATCCAGTAGTTGAACAGTGGGCACTGCGAGGCAGTGGCAGCTGGAGGCAGCTCTGCAGTCCTGCCTGTTGGGCTGCCCCCACATCCTGCCCCAGGGTTAAGCCTTCACCTCTGCTGGTATTTGTTTGTAAAGCAGTTTCTTGGCTACTTCATGTTTTAACAAAGCTGGAAGTAAAATTCTTATGAGGAGGTTGAAAAGACAGAGATAATTTAGGGATTTGAGTTGTGCCAAGATAAATGGGATGCTGTGTCTAAACTTGACGCAGCTGAGATGTTTGAATAACAGAGTACCAAAATCTCATGCGTTTGCTTAAATTGTGCATGTATATTATTTTGCAGGTACCGCATCCTTCTGCTCTTGCCCAAATCCTACCACAGTATCATGTCATCATCCCTTTTCTACTCAGCCCCTTCGCTCCGCTCAGACACTGTGCAGCTTCCTGAGCAGGCAGAGCTCCCTTGAGCTCTCTTCCTCCTCTCTGTCTCCAGCTAATGTTTGATCCCCACCTCCAGCTCCTTCTGAACCCTCCTCTCTCCTGTCTGCTCTGCGTCTCTCTGGCATTTTGCAGCAGCACCCCATCTCTGGCAACAGAGCCACGGGCCTACCGCCACCAGTATCCCTATGGGGCTTCTTGTTCCTTCTTCCATTTTGCAGTTTGCCTGGGGAGCTTCTGGTTTTTGCTCCTTTTTAGGCATCTCTTCCTGATGTTGTCCACAGAAAATGGATAATCATCATCCCACATACCCGTAGAGATCCATTTTACTGATTTGTCTGTCTTGCACTAAAAAGCCTTTAAAGAATTATTTTTACCTGTACTTTCTTACCCCGCAGTCATGTATTATCTCCCTGCAACGGCTTTTTGCTCCATCAGAAGGTTTTCTTTATTTAATAAATATGATTACCTTTGTCTATCCATTCATCAGTCCCTTCCTGTGTCACTTCTGTGCTTATTTTTCACAGCAGAAGACATACAGACTTTCTGAACTTTATTTTTTTTAATTTTATATTTTTTCTTATTGTTTTTATTATTCACAAGCTGAGTGCTGCCAGGCTGCTTGTCTTGCTACTAAGGTCATTACAGCTATACCTGTTCTCTTCCTGTCTGCTACTTTGTCTACGGGTAGTGACAGGGTTGTTTGAGCTGGACCCTTTCCTCCTTCCTTGTAAACCAAGGCATATGGTGGTGCAGGTTGAAATAAAGAGCAATTCCAAAATTTCCTGTTGTTCTCACAGCAAGCATTTGGGGTCAGGTACTCTCTTAGTTTCATCCTTCTTTCTTAGTTCCTTTATTTGTAAAACTTTTTTAAAGTATCTTATTTAAAACTAAACAGTAAACTCTTCAGTTTATTTTCTTCTTTCTGCATTTGTATAGCATATAGCAAGGAAAAAAAAGGGTTCAGTCTTCTTTGGAGCTTTCAGATAATGGTGTAATTCACGTATGGAGTACTAGATTTCATCACAGCTTATGTTAATTTTTCATCTTTAGTTTTTGAGGAGAAGGGCTAACTGGCTTTGATACATAATCTAAATCACTTCAGTCCAAAGCAGATTTTCATAGATGAGTTTTCACAGCTCTGAAAGTTGTTCCTGCAACCCAAGTTGATTGTGGTAGATATAAGAAAAGGTTGAGTGGATTTTGGCACCTGCAGCTCTGTGGACAATATTTGGCTGACCATCTAGGAGTGGATGACGTGGGTGCAGGGGAATTCACCCTGGTGGGAAACTTCAGCAGCAGCTATTTTCCTAACACACACATACACAGTGTGTATTTTCCTAACACACACCGCAGCGTTCTGGTGATTGTGCAAAGTCACTCCATGCAAAGCCAATTTGGTAATAACCATGAAACAAAAAATAACTGTAGAAGTGACTTCAGTGAATTATTTTCTGTACTCAGATCAGAAGCCATATGCTTGGTAATATTTATCTTTAGAGTTGTTGAAAAATGCTGGTTTAGAATTAAATGCATATCGCGAAGGAGCCTCATCAGTAAAAGGTGAGTCCAGAGCCATCTTTGCTCTGCAGTGTTTGCAGAGAGGCATCAAGCCAGTTCTCTGTCAGCTCAAGTATTTAATGCTTTCTTAAAAATCCTGGTATGTGCTAGCATTGTAAAACATTTTAGTAAGGAAACAGATTGTATCAGAGGAGGAAGGGAAGCAATGTTGTTTCAGTTATCATGTAGTGGTGGAAGTGGATGCTCCCTACATTGGAGGAAACCAGCTGACACATTTGGTTTCCGTGGAAGTGCCTGAGGGAAGCACATGGAACTTGTAGTAAGTTAAATGTTGGCTCTTGAATTTCTGGAAGGGAAAAGAGCAAGGCAGAAGAATTAGAAGTTATAAGAGAACAGAAGTAAACTCGGAGTGGTTTATAACCATTCACTAGTTTCAGTTATATATTAGAGTCTGTCAGCTTCCCAGTAGCAAAGTATCAGTTTACCTGTTACTTACTAACCTGTTACTTACTTACCATAGATGTTTGCTGCCAGCAGGGAGAAGGCAGAGAGGAAAGCTACTTACTGACTCTGATAGTTCAAACACATTACTCTCTGGGATCCTGATCTTGCAGCCATTGAAATCAGTGGGAGGTATTGAATTAAAGGTGACCTGTGAGTGACCTGCTTTTTCAAGAGGTATTTGGGACATGATATTGATCAGTATTGATCAATAACTGATATTATATTGATAAGAAATTTAGAAGACATGGGATTTCAAAAAATATTTTGGAAGAAAGGATGAGAAATGAGGGAGATTTCAGCCTGGCAAATAAAACTGATAAAAAATACTAGAACAACCTGCTGCTTGTTCACAGGATAGCTGACATAAGGTGCATCATCAATATGAGCTCCCATATTCGCCTCATAAATATACTTCCTTTTCACATGATGAAAATGTAGTCAGCCTCTGATGGAGTTTGAAACTCAGCCTTTGGCTTTCCTGAGCCTGCCATCATGAGGAACAGTCAGTAGGTTTAGCCATACTTGTTTGGAATAGGAGCAAAACCATATGTGATGGTAATGGTGCCCCATACCCATGACATCACATGAGCTATCTGTCCTTCACTGCACATACAGGATCATATATGATTATAGGCAGTGCTTGAGACACGAGGCTGTACTAAGCCCAGTAGTGGATAATGTTTTTAATTATGTCAGAACGTCAAGCTACTCTCCCAAACTTGTGATAGAAACACAGTTTTGTTCAGAATTTGAGATATACCATCAAACTTATGTTAATGTTTTACCTGACTCATTGCCTCAGGGTAGAATTCAACATTTGGCACAACATAAAAGTGTTTTGTGTATGGACATGTTCCTTTAATTATAGAGGGCATGTATATGTATATTTATGTGCTCTGTATCTTATATGTTACTTATACATATGTGACATCAAAGTTGCTTAATGTCGTTACTGTTCTGTAGGCAGAAGGTCCTTCTGCATCTAATTAAGGGAGCACAGGATAATTTTACCTCAATGACAGAAAGCCTGAGAAGAGCACAGAGAAACAACCTATCCCGGAGTGTCTGATGTGCAGTGCAGTAATTCTGGGGAATAGGATGAACAAAGCCCTGAATGACTCACAGAATGACTCACAAAGGTAACAACTGTAAGACCAGGCGATGTGTGTGCATTGGATCCTCTTCTATGGTCAGGAAGTGTAAAATGTAGCGTGCCTTGAAGAGTATCTCCACTATACTGGTCTCTTGAGCCTGCAGTCTTCTAGGATGAGATGTTCAGGACAAATATGACTCTTTTTTCATAACTGCGATAAGGTTTCTTCTCATATCTGATAATCGATAGGAAGTTTTTGTTCTTTCACTGCTCCCTTGCGTGTCTTCAGACTGTAGAGTGCCATGTTTGTTATCTCAGATACTTGACTGTCTTGGAAATAGCCCAGCCTTTCAGAGCAGTTACAGTTAGCAGGGACCTGCTGATTTCTATCCCTGTGCTTCCCACCCAGTAGAAAACCCAGACCTGCATTTAGCCTGAAGACAACTGCTAGAGAAAACAGGCAAATTTTTCACTAAGAGATAAATCTTAAAAATGAGGTCTGCTTAGTCTGATCTTTAGTGTATTGTGAATTCAAAGCCCAGGAGATGCACTGCTCTCAATTAGACTCACATATGCATTCAAAAATCTCCTGCTTGTGGTAAGTGACGGTTTCTGAAGTTAACTGGCCTTCGTCTGGGGCAAGCTGCAGCTTGAGTATCACCAAAGACTGAGCTAATACTGTAGAGATTTAGCTCCCAGCCCACTTGTGCACTAGAATTTTCCAATACCTCCCCTTCCCAGGGAGGTTTTATCCCTTATCCACTGGCTGAAAGCTGTTTCCAGGTGACAAAACACCCTCTATTCAGTGCCAAGTCCCGCACTGTAATTTACTCTCCATACCTCAGGTGCTGCTGCAGCTCTCCCCTTGTGCTTGCTCAGCCAGCAAGTGACTGGGTGGAAAGACAGATTTCTCCCTCACCCGTGCGTTCCTCAGCCAGAGCTAATCTGAAGGGTTATTTACCCGTGCCTGTTCAGCTGCGCTATAGTGCCAGCAGACCTTATTTTTTGGAGTCTGCATCCACAAATCCTCCATACTGTGGATCACTAGTAGTGACCACAAAGTGGCTGTCAATGCCAGGGGTAGCATTCGTCTGGGGAAAACCAACCACCCCATATCAGGGAGAACTCACTGAACCCCATTTCTCTTGCAATCTGAGTGGCTTTGCTGTTGGACAGAACCTGCGTGCCTTGCTGTACTCCAGACAGAGCTATGGGCAGCTGAGGGTCTTGGGGATGATGTGGGTTTGGGACTGCTGCCAGCTCAGATAGACTTGGAATGAGGCTGTTCACAACAGAGGAACAGATTCCATCTGCACTTGTTTGAGACTCAAGATGAAGTAGAAGGAAGGGCAGGGTCATGGAGGAAAAGTCAGCAAGAAAAAAGCAACCCCAGGCCAGGTCAAGGCTTCATTTGGTACTGTTCCTGTAGCTAGTCAGGCAATATGGTGGTCAGAAAGAGGAATATCATCTGGAAGCCGTGTGAGTATAGATGTACAAAGATACATAAATTGAGATTATACCTGAAGATAGTATCTATCAATACTCTTACTGTTAAAATAAAACAAAAAAACATCTGCAGGAGTGTTCTGAACCACCCATATTCACTCCATGGACACTCTTCATCTCCATGTGCAATTTTTGTCATGCCCAAATACGCTGATTTTGACTGGGATAAAGTTGACTTTCTTCACAGTAGCTAGTATGGGCTATGTTTTGGTTTTGTGTTAAAAGCAGTTTTGATAACCTGGAGGTATTTTCATTACTGCTAAGTGGTCTGCTCCTCAGACTGCCCCTCCAGCAAGGAGACTGGGGGTGCACAAGGAGTTTGGAGGGGACACAGCTGACTCCAGCTGACAAGAGAGGTAACTGTGACTGAAGCGAAGAAGAGGGAAGGGGTGGATTTTTGCAGAGATTACATTTATCTTCCCAAATCACTGTTACACATCCCCTGCTTTCCTGGGGATGGCTGAACAGCTGCCTGCCCACAAGAAGTGGTGAACGAATAAGCTCTTGGGTTGAGTCTAGTACAACTCCTGCATTTTCTCATATTCTTCTTACACGGGTTATGTCTGCCACTTGTTAATGGAATTATCTTTAGGATTATCTTTATAGCAAATCTCTAACATTCATCACTGCCTTTGTTTTTCTAGAGCCTCTGTTTTGATTATTTGGGAGCCTGTGTCACACAACTGCCTAACAGTGGCAAGGGGCTGAGCACAGCTGAAAGACTAAAGAATGCATAAATAAAACTTCCCTTTTAAAAACTCGGGTCCACCCCTGTTCTCCCACCCAAGAGCCACTTTTCATTCAGCCACAAGTGACCAGGGTGGTAACACAGCTATAACCTAAAAATCAAGATCTACAGGGCTGTGAGCCAGTGCAGTCATGGGCAATCAGAAGCTTGGTGGCCACTTGTGATCCCTGCCATGGGCAGGCAGGATGTGTGCCCTTTAATCCAAGGGCATAAGCACAAGTGGCACAGGTAGTTGCAGGCAGTGCCAGTGGTGCTGGTCTGCATTGATGAATTTAATGCAGCACTTTGTTTTGAATAGGGTGGGATGAATACAGCAGCCTCTGATGGTCCACTGCAGAGATAAGCACAAACCCCGCTGTCTATAGCACACATGCCCCTACACTGGGTACCTATGGAGCTGACAGATAGATTGTATAATTTCCTTCTAAAAACAGACAATCTCTGATGATGGCAAATACATCTGCTATGGAAATATATTCCGTATTTAGGACTAACAATTGATTTTGCCACTTTGCCTTTGAAAAAAAAGGGCAGATATCAACACTGTAGTGAAACTCAGATTGTGACAACTGTGCCAAAAGACATAGGGGATGCTGGTTACTGCTTTCTTTCCTATAAAGGGAACTAGTTCTAGTTAAATGTTCTGAGTTCTCAGTGCCCTGTTCCCCCAGGCCAATAGGCAGCAGGCTTCCTTGTTCCACCCCAGCACTGCCCTGCCTCTAAGTGGGAGGCTCCCATTCCAGCAAAGAACCCTGTTTGCTCAGCTCTTGGTCTCCTGCTGAGCCTACCAAGGAGGCTGCCAATGCTGCGGGTGATTTATGAGGAAGGCACATGCCTGCAGCTGAATAGGAATTGCCAGGTCCTTGGAGAAGAGCCATATAGCTGCCACCAGCTAGGCATAACTTTTAGTCATTGGACCCAGGGTGAAAGACACTGCCCTCACGTATCCAGGACACCATCCAGTATCATTTACTTCTTAATATGAACAGTCAGGAAAAGTGGTTGGCAATTAAATTCTTAGATAGGTATTAGGTTATACCCCTTGTGCTGGGGAGCACCTCTCGCACCAGGGTGGGGTTGCCCCAAGTAAATACTGAGTTTTATAACTTAGTTGGAAAAGAAAGATCCCAACAGCCATCAAATAACTGGAAATGCAATTAGTAATAAAGGCTGGGTATAACTTATACAAATGTCTATCGCTGGTGACATCTGAGCAGATGTAATTGTGATCTGAGGGAGAATTTATGAAGTTAATCCTTACGGTGGCTTCCAGACTAATTTGTTAAGGGATTGAGGGAGATTTTTTAAATAAACAATGAAGTTGTTGAAGATTATGGTAATGCTACTGTTGATCAGATGTGGGCCCTGCCAGAGGTTGGATTTTGCTGGCTCAGATTGACTTGCTGTGTTTACAGCATCAGTGATCAACATAGGCCTGCTCCAGCATTGCTTGGCACTGTCTGATAAAGAAAAATGCAGAACAGTAATTGCAATGTTAAGCAAACACTGGAAATACTGAAAATGTCATTCAGTTAGGAGTACACTGCATCTCTGGGCATATTTTTCCAGGAAGAGATAGAATCTTACAGAATTTCCAAACCTAAATTCATAATATTTCTAAGAAATGCCAATATAGCTTTTAAAGGCTCTCTCAAGTGTGCAAGGCAGAAAACATGTTATGATTTAGTGCTTCCTCTTAAAACAAACACATGTTCTTACTTAAGATTTAGGTGTATTCCAATTTTGTCATTTGCTTATCACCCATTTAATTGTGAATATTTAATATTTAATAGGGGAATGTACTACAGGGATCTAGAGGTCAGTGGTATTATAGCAAGGAGGAGCTTGTGGACAGTGGTGACTTCCAGCAGAGCATGGATGATAAACTTCACCAGGTCATCAATTTTTGCTGGATGCTTTCGTTCTACAGCATTTTGATGGGATCAAAAGTTCTGCTGTAGCCTAAGCACAGGAAAGCTTTCAAGACACAAAAAGCACAGGGAGCATAACTGCAATCAATTCATTAGCTCTAGTTTTGAGGACTTGGCTGTACTTACCTGTATAAGTGCAGGGCCTCTTCTCTGCAGAGAAATATACTAGGGTTTCTTCAGTTTTATGAGGAAGAAAAGCAATTCAAGTGAAAAAGTCACTTTCTTGGTAGCCACAACCAAAATTTTTAAGCAGCATCCTGAGAGACGTGCATGTTTAACTTACTTTTTAACTCAAAAGGTCAAGTACTTTTGACTGGATTACCAAGATGATTATCCAGAAGTAGGTTATGATCTATTTTTCACAACTTTCTTACAAGAACAGAAGTTGCTGTTTCAGCAGATTGTGCTTTTTGGTGGACAGGTTTGTATACTGGTGAAGCATGTGGCAAGTAGTGCTGGAGGCACATGTGCAATATGAGGGCATGAGGAATTTGTAGCTGTGCATTTCTATTACTTATCTACTACATATTTTTGGTGCTAGTGAGCATGCCATTTAAAAAAATATCAATTAAAGTTACAAGCAGCTAGAGGAAGGGAAAGAAATTAGATGTTTTGTTGCTGAATGTATATGAGCGTTTTACAGTTAAAGTTCAAAATGTTGCTCTAGTCAAACAAAATATGTTCTTTGTGTCTGAATACGAAAGTTGTCATTTCCCACATGCTCAGAACTCAATTTTTAAAATGCCGTGAAAAAAGGGTAATCTCAGAAAAAATAGCTCAGTTTGTGAGTCATTTCCTGGCTTTCTGGCTGATGATTCAGAGACTAACATCCTTGCTGAGGTCAAAGTCATCCTCTTCTACCCAAATCCAGAGGATCATCAATGAAAATCCTAGTCTAAGTAAGAGCATAGATTTGGTATATGAAAACTGAAGCTTGACAGATTCTGATTATATACAGTATATAATATAATTATAANCTCTTGCAGAACAGGCACAGGTGAGCCTGGACTTTAAAATCCCTTCCTGCAATTCTACCGATATTTATTCATGCAGATTTCAATTAGTAGTAATTGGGTGTGTTGGGGTTTTTTATTTGGGATTTTTTTTTTCTGGTAGAGGGTAAGTATGAAGTGCTTGATACCTGAGAAGGGAAATCAGGATTTGGCTGTGGAGCGACATTCCACTGTCTTGACACAAAATAACAAATAACTGACTCTAAATCTCTGCCGCGGAAATTAAAGTGTAAAAGCAGTGAAAGTCATTTGGAGGTCATTGAGATGTAAAGTGTGACCTGCTCCCCAGCCCTGAGTAGCTCAGCTCTCAGACAGCTTTGAGAAATCTCTCAGGCGACTGGGGAAGACTGGGCAAGCTCGTACCCAGTGCCTGGCTCTTTCTCCCTGCCCCCCCACCTTCCGCCCCGCCTGCTTTTGGAAGTGTTGTTCTCACAGAGTTTGCAAACACCATCTGAAAACACTGGTCGTTGTGGTGGTGATTTTATATGCAAACACAAACAGTAACTTTTCCGAAGCCATCCACAGGGTTTTCACTCTGCATGTGACAGTAGGAAAGATGTCTTGTCAAAACCAGCCTGAGCTCCTGCTCTTTTGGAAGCCTCGTCTTTGGCAAGGCAGCTCAGTACTTGCTCCTCTCACTTTTGGGTTTTAAAAGGTTTAACTTGCATGCCCATTTACAGCATTTACTGCCATATTATGTCTCTGCCCACCCCACACCTTTAGCTGTGTGTCAGCTGTGTGATTTTTCTCTTGGTGTGGGGCTCTCAGGTCACCCTGGGGAACCTGGCACCCAGCGGTGCTCCTTGAGTCCATGTTTACTCAAGCCATCTGACTCCTCTGTTCTGCAAAAATCTGCAGACATTTAATGGCACCTCCAAAAATGGTGATTTTCAGCTCCTTCTGAAGGCTGAGGAAATGCAAAGGACCTCCATGATCAGGAGCTGGCAGATCCTGAACTACGCTTGACTCACCTTAAGGCCCTGAGGACTGTGCTTGAAGGCTGTGCTGTGCAGCCCAGCCTGGCAGGGGCTTCTGCAAAGCCGGTGGAGTCATTGAAATGGCACCTCAGGAATTTGGTGCAAGTTCTTTGAAGTGTTATCTCCATTTAATCGTGCAGTAAATCTACAGTAGCTCGCTGCTTTGCAGTAACTTTCCAGGTATTTTGAGTCTGTATATTGAGAGGAAGCAGCACTTTGCAATTAGCTGTCCATGAAGGGTTCTGTGTGTACCAGGAGACCCTGGCATAGATCCAGCCATGGAGGAAGTCCACAGAAAAGTGTGGGATTAATGTATTTTATAGATGGGAATATGACTTTATTATCCATACTAAGCAGCAGTTTGCTTGGCAAGGTGTCACCAAGGATGCATCCAGGGAAGAGTTAGTTGCTGTGGCGTAAGTGTCACGTTGTGCTATTTTTAGGTATCTTTTGGACTTTGAGAGCAACAACATTCACATCCTGGATGCGAAAGTATGTTGTAAAATGTAAGGATTTATATAAAACCAAAAATATTCGCAAATACTTTGGCAGGTAGACAGGGATAAATGGCAAAGGGAGAAGGGTTTCCTGAACTGGGAGAGGACAGCATGTGAAGTAGGACAAAGGTGTTCTTCCAGTATCCTTCGTGTGCTTTTCTCTCCCAGTTCTCTGAGGATGCTGGAAAAACGTCTTTGTCGGTGGAAGGGAGGGAGGCAGCAAAATAGGCAGAAGAGTTCAGAGGACAGGAGAGGTCAGGGAGAAGGCACATCAGCCACAGGATGAGATCAGAAAGGAGAGGGCTGCAGAGAGTGGACAAGGGCACCCACAGCAGGAACACCATGGTTAGTAGTGTCTCCCACATGAAAAGCTGGATGTTGTCTTGAGTAGCGGGCATGGTCTCCTGACAACCAAAACAGGTCCTTCTGGTTGTCACAGATTCAGCAGCAAAATGCTGAGAAGCATCTGGGAATACACATTTGAAGATTTCCATTTGCAGACAGGGAAAACTCATTCTTCCTATCAGCACTACAGCAGCTTTTGACCTAGTGAAAAACCAGGAATATACCCCTTGCAGTAGCTGGATGATGCTTGTGAAGATACTGGTCACACTGTGGAGGCAAGATGCACACCTGGATACCGTGTCTGTGTGACCATGGCTTTTCACAGCCTTTCTGTGCCATTGCCACATGTTGGGACAGGAGGACTGCTCCTCATCTCTGCCCTAGCGCTGAAAGAGCAGCAGCAGTTCAGGCAGTGCCATTCGCTGGTGCCAGGTCTCTGGTGCTGTGCCTAAAGCCTCCTGCTTTGAATGTCAAAGTTTAGCCTCTGGATGCAGCCCCGAAGGAGATGACAAATTAGGTCAGTAAAACTCCTTAACATTGTGGCCCAGCCTGGATCCTGATGTGTTGCAGGGCGTTTCTCTAGGAAAAGGAACTGGTCTGGTAGCTTTTCAGGATTTGCATTTTTGACTCACTGATGGGAAGCTTTTTAGTTTTCCTTTTCACTGTCACAGGCTCTCATGTTTCTGTGCAGGCTTGAGCCAAGTTTGTATAAAGAAATGCCATTAAAATATTCAGTGAATAAAGGGGATACCTACATCAAAGGAGTAAGGGGTTTGTGTGAAATGATTTGTCCTGCCTTTCCCTGGTGACTTATCAAAATGTGTAAAAGATTCTCTGTTCTTCACACCGCCCATTTTAAAGGTGCTCTAGAAATCTGTAGAGGGAAACTCTAAAAAGCAAAGGTTAACATAAGTGGTTCCTCTAATCTAGCCGAATTTGGAGTTACCCATTTGATCAGAGCCCACTCTGCAAGCTCATGGTAAGCTTCTGCGGCATTTCCTAGTCTCTCTCTCCCTCAGGATTTCAAGCACGGTGCTTTCCCTGTTTATTTTTTCCTGTTTATTTATTTATTTTCCTTGCGGGGAGCCGGGCTCCGGCAGCTTGCCCAGGGAGGCCGTCGCCACCGTGGGCCCTTAATGAGCTTTTTGACCACTGAAGCAGCACAGCATCGCCTGGGAATCGGAGGGAGTTTCTCCCTTCCCCGCGTCAGATAGCCGGGCAGAGGCCGGCGGGTTAACGAAGGAGCCGGGGCGGCTGGCGCGCTGCCTAATGAGCGCCGGGGAACCGGTCAGGGGGGACCCCGGCGGCGGCCAGAGCCTCAGCAACAGCCTCCAGCGGCACCCGATGCCAGTTGCTCCATTTTTTCCCCATTATTACTGTAGCTGGAAGCGTTAGAAAGCAAAGAGCCCCAAAGGGTATTAATGTGAGGCATTTTCCACCCAACACTTTTGGGGGCGGTGGGATCTGAACCAGTGCAGAGGTTCAGAATGCAGAGGAGAGCTTTTTTAGTATTAAAAAAATATATCTAGGAAACAGATTCTTTTTAACCTTTAACCACTCCAAACAGCCAATAAATCATTAGCTACTGATTAACAAAAACAGAAGGGTAACTTATTGTCTGGTAAGCAAACTCTTGGAATCACTGAAGGGCTGGCACTGGCTTCAGGATGGCTTTTTTTCTTACACATTTGCAATTATTAAAAAGACAAACAAGCCAAGCTCTGAATATTAAGATACGCCATACAAAGCATTTTGCTAAAAGGCTAACTTTCTAAAATAGATTGATTTTTAATGTGTACAGTGAGCTAAGCAAATGCATTATTTACAATATACAACGTTCTTTCTGTCATCCCAAAACAGGTTTCCTCGTGCCAAGCATATCGAGGTTGGTTGTGTCTCATCTGCAAGCATTCCCAGTTTGCATTTTCTAGGTCTTGGCCATACTTATAGTCTGCTACTGAATTGTTTCCTTAGCTCCTTCAAAAGACTTAATGGGGTGACTAAAGCAGGCGGAAGACCTCCTGGCAAAGATTCTGCCTGGAGAGTACAGCTTTCAGTCTGAGTTCAGGAAATATCCAGTGTTGGAACACTCCCATGGCTCACCAAAACCGTGCTCCCTCCTTCCATCTGTGAGAAAAGTCAAGTGGCAATTTTTTATCTGGGAATGGAAGTTGGAAAAAAATGTTTTGTTGGAGGAAAAGTTTGTGAGACCTTTGGAAAAGACTATTATCTTGCAGATTAACTAATAAAAGGGTGTGATCCCTAAACAAACATTTGCACTTTACAGTATTACTATTTCATGTGCACTATCTAGTCTGGTTTAATTCATAATAGGTCTACCAAAGATTGAACTATTTCCTTCAACCTCTCCAACAATTTTGCATTCTGACTTTTGGAAAATGTATAGTGTAAAACTACAATGGTTAAGTATTTAAGACAAGCTTTCCATTATCCGTTAACCTGTATGTCTTTTCCATTCACTATGCATCATTTTCAGTTGTGACCATCTGTGTCTTTAATAAGTAACTGTGTGGGCTCTCACAGTTTAAATATTTACTTTAACATAATAGAGAATCCAAATAAAACTGAGATACATGAGAATATCCGTATCTGATGTTTTAAGTGGAATGAGAGTAGATTTGTGCAGTAGATTTGCAAACTATAAACAGATGTGTGTTGATGACCTTCTCTCCTCTATCTGGTCTCCATTTATAAAACACAAGTTCACAGATTAAGCTTCTCATGGTATTTTGTGTGCCTGGGAGAATCTACATGTGTTTTTTACTATTGAAGTTGTGGGGAGAAGTCCGGACATTATTTTGTACTTGGGTTTCATGAAAATCAGATTTGGCATAGCTGGTAAAATATCTCCACAGTGGTGTTCTCTCACTGCAACCTGAGAAAGTCACTACAGGTGGTGAAAGGGAATTCCATGCCCCTTTGAGGCTTGAGAATGTCACTCCTCCAGGTCACTGCTGAGGACATTAGATGAGGCTCACTGTTGTCTCTGCTATGGTCAGAAAGGGAACTGCAATCTTCAAAAGACATCCTGGGAGCCTGCCATTCCTGTAGTTGCAGTCTGCCTGTGACACTGCCTAAGCAAGGGTGAATGTCATGGGTTAGACATGAAATTGGAGATTGTCACTCATAGATCAGAACTACTGCTCAGTGATGCAAAGTTAAGTTTCATGGCATTGTTTACAATTTTAGGTACTAATTGCCGACATTTGGTGAATATAAATGTGGGTCATCTTTTTTTACAGATAGAAAGGTAGGTGGCTTCTGCTCTCACACATGTATCCTGAGACAGGATTCTTTCTCTTCTCAAAGTGACTGTATGTGATTATAACAAGAAAACATAAGAGTCAGTATAATAAACAAAATCAATTTCAATATGGGGTGCACAGAATGTTTGAGGAATCACATGATGGTGATAAAACACTGCAACACAGGGCTGATTTTTCTTGTGAGTCTAGGAATAATCCACTTCTTTCATAGTTCGTTTAAGGGAGACCAAGTTCTCTCTCTGGCACTGTTTGGTACCTCATCTTGCTACTCAGTTTTACAGCATGTGGTCTTTGAAGTTTGAATCGCAACCTCTTTCTGGACAAGCACTAGCTGAAAAGGCAGCCTTTAGTGTTAGGCAGCGAAAGGTAAATTTTCAGCCCCATGAGCAGGAACTCAGTTACATGACTTGCATTACCATTAATGGGGGTCATGCTGGTAAATTCCTGTACACCACATTGCACATTTACTCATGAGTGCAGAATTGGCACAGCTAATGAAACTTGCCTTTAGTCTAGCATGGTGTTTCAGGAGATGAGTCTGACAGGCAGAAAGGACTGCTAAGTACCCAGATGAAAGTCTGGCTTTTAACTCCTTGAGCATATTTCCAGAAAATAATAGTATGAATTAATGCTGGTTAGTGTTAGCTGTTCCTACTGTTAGGGATCAGTCTTGCTTCAGCAGGATTTCATTGATGCGAAGATCATGCCTGAAATGTAAATCTGTGTGCTATCATTTTGTGCCTGCAATTCACTTTCTTGTGCATCTTCTAAGTACTGGTTACTGTTACTTATTTTGTTTCAAATATAGGCCAGTCCTCTGTTAACACCAGCTTCTATGTCATAAACTTATTATTTATAATTTTCACCTCTGCTACTTTCCCAAAGAAGATCCTTCCTATGGCTGAGCATCACATGGTGTTTTCCAGCCTATATTACTGAAGGGCATCTTACACCCCTTTGTTCGTTTACAGTGTTCATTGCAGTGGTAGCGTCTTCCCATATCCAAAACCCCTCCCCAGCCTTTACTTTGATAGATTAAAAATGCTTAATCCATTTTGCCTGTTTAATAAGGCAAGAGTTGCATTGCTCTGGCTGCCATTCTGTGCACCTGCTGTAGTTGGAAGGTATTTTTAATGAAATCAGAATTGGCCATAATATTCTATGCTGTTCAGTGTCATGAAATTTCCCTAATATGCATTTGTTGAATAACTTAATGTTGTATTTTAATCTCACCATGGTTTCTAATTGTTTTGTAGTCAATTATTAGGGTTTTCCCTTATTTTTCATCATGTAGTGCAGATTGTCTTTGAGTCTGCAACAGGAATTCTTATCATTAGATCCCAAGTTTCATGTTGTGGGATTAATTCTCTTCCTTGAATGCAACTAGTCAAAGTAATTCTTTTTTTAATGCATGATGCTCTAAATATGCTTTGCATCACCAGCAACCTATGTTTGGTATTAATTAAAATATTAAATGAAGAAAATACATTTCATGATTCAATTCTGAAGGAGCTCATAACTTAGGCTTCCTCAGTTCTACTCTTTTATTTATTTCACATTATTTCAGTTATAAAGTATTTCCTGTGTTAGTTGAGAAGATGAGTATTATAGTACTTGCCACATATTTTGTGTCTTTGTCCCATTAAATCACTCAGAAAATTTCTCTTTCTTTCCCAGCAACATATTCTTCCATTTTGGGAAAAGCCTGTTATGTCAAATCAGTTTTAATGTGGCCAGTTCACTATGTGTTTGAACTAAGTTATGGTCTGCACTGCCCAAATATTTCTTTTCATTCGCTGGAATTATTCCCTTTCTTCTTCATCACCTTATGGTTCTGTGTGGTCATCAGAACCCAAGAGATGCCAGAGATCTGCATTGCAACGAACAGTCAGCATCTGGAGAAACACTCTGCAGTCTCTATGTTAAATAAAAGTAGAAAACAAATCAATTTGCAACTGCAGCTAGTGACTGTGAAGGAGCAGCTGCAAACTGCTGAGTCTCATCAGGTTGCAATCATGATTAACATTGGGCAGATCTCCCCTGCTGGGAGAATAAATACCCTGCCTTTGTCAAGGCTCCCATCTAAGAAACAATAGCTTTTTTCAGTGAAGTACAAGAACATAAATGTTAATCGAATCATTCCTCTGAATGAATAGAAGTAGCATCCAGAATGTAAACATTTTAATTTTGGAAGGGAAGGTCTGCCTGTCGGTTGGTTAATTTTCCATGTATTTTTTCATTTACTTTGAAAACCTGCTCACTAACATTGCCATCATTGCCTACAATAATATTTTCAGCACTGCAAATACATATGCTTCCTGTCTTTCCAAGCTAGGCAATGGCAAAGTCCAGAGAGTATCGGAAAAAATAAAATCAGCCTTAATACCACTCAAGAGAGGTCAAAACCTTATAGTGAACAACTGCCAAACTATGTGATCACATTAGTTCTTGGTAGAGGAAGTGGAAAATACTTTCCAACTGGAACTGACACCAGGAAACATATTTTAAAAATGTTTTTATACATTGGGATAATTACCCTTAAAAATAAATCTGTATCTCTTTACAGATGATGAAAGTGATTTTAAGTGTTTTAACTTGGTGTGTGTATGTGGGAAACAGAAAGAAGTCATTTGTCCCCTTACTGCTTCCTTGCTTGCTGTACAAATGTGGAATTTCAGAATGCAGTTGAACAATACATGTTTTAAAGCGAGCATACAGCAAAACTACAGTGCAATGCCCAGCCATCTTCATTTTCATATGGTTACAACTAGTGTTGATCAGCACATCATAAAAATATGTTTTGGCTTTCAGTTGTGCTGTGTGTCTTGTCATTTCCTGCTGATGTCACTTCCGTGGGGTGTCCCTTGCCTGCAGAGGAACAGCAGCAAAGCCAGTGGAGTTCAGCTCCATTGCCTTTCTTGTACCCACAGTGTCCTTGGAGATCCTGCACCAGTGGTAGATGAGGACTCTAGTTCTATATGAACACTAAACTTGGAAACAGTTTTATCACAGAATGTACTAGTTCTTTACTGAGGCTGTTATGCTGCTGTTTATACATATACCCTTTTTTAACAGTCATAATGCACTTCTCCATTGGACAAATCTGTCTCTTGACAAGAGTTTCTGCACAGCAGATATCACCTCCTGTCAGTCATGCTGGGATACATCTCATCACTTACAAAATTAGTAGAGATAAAGGATGTGTTTGTGATCGAGGCACAGAAGCTTGATAGTTGGGATTGAATTCCTGGTGGTCCCATAGGCTTTCATGTCTGTTGGGATCATTGAATTTCCCCAAGTGTTGGTAGGAGATGAAGTGGGGAAAACAACAACTGACAAAAGGTGATTGGCAGAGTGATCCAGTAGCAGCTGTGAAGCTGAGTGTAATAATTCTAGTTTTATGGCACATGTTCTCCAGGGCATGTTGAGATTGGGTGGGCAGGAGTTTCCTACTGCCTGGGAGAAGCCAGAGATGAGGGAAAGAAAAAGCTTTTATTGCTACTCTAGAACACACTTTTTCCCATCTTCCATGCTGCACCTGCAGTGTCAGTCTGCATGCCTGGACCAAAGCATCTACATGAGCAAGCACAGGTCTATCCATTATTTTTGATTGTCCAGCTCCACAGGTCACTTGTCTCTATTCTCCTGTAACTGGAAACTGAGGACTTCTCAGATGGCTCAGCATTGGGCAGTGGTTTTTCATGTGCTCCATCTTGTAACTGAAACAAGCAGCCTCCATCTAATCTCCCTCCAAATCATCAGACAACCTCTCACTACAGCCTTTATAGGGGCCTGAACTTAGTTTTTGGTAGCCCTGACAGAGTAGACTCATCAGAGAAAATTGGATTTAAGCCTTTATCCTCACTTGTAATATTACATCATCTTAGAGTCTTCATTCACTTGAGGTAAAGAGGTGCAAAATGAGCAGAAGTGAGAAAACACCTCTCTGGGGTTTTTCCTTGCCTAAATGTAGTAGAACATCTTAACTCCTGCTCTTCTCTTTACATATTCTATATTTGTCCCCTTTAGGGGGTAGCAAGAAGTATGTTCTTGAGGTGACTGAATCAGCATTTAAATCATATGTGTATGTAGCACTGTATGACATGTGCTGTTTATTTTTTGAAGCCAAACATTGGCCGATTAGGAATTCCTCATGGGCCTTCAGGAGAGAAGGTGGCTGTGGTGACTGTAGACGACTGTGACACAGCAGTGGCTGTGCGCTTTGGGAGCCTCATTGGAAACTACACCTGTGCTGCCCAGGGGACTCAGACTGGCTCAAAAAAGTAAGGATTCCCTATATTTGTGTTTTCTACTCATTCTCGTCTTCCAATGGAAAGTCAACGGTATGCAATTAACCACTAAGCACTAAGCAGTTATCCAGTAAGTTGGAAAAGCCGACATGATTTAACCAGAAAAAGTAACAAGGTTTGGTTTGGGAGATGGGATTTGTTGGAGGCTACTGCAAGGGTCAGTACACTAAATGCTTTCTTAAATTAAAAATCAAAACCAAAAGGAAAACAAGAAACCCCAAACAAACCAAAATGAAAAGCCTACCTGAAGGTCAGTGCATCTACTCAATGTGAAAACGTAGAGAGAAGGCATATAAAGTGTCGGACTTTATTAATGAAGGCTTTATTAATGAGATGACTGAAGAGTTTATTACCTTCATCAGCTACATTAAAAGTCCTATCTTAAAAGTACATAGAAATAAAGATTATACAGAAAAGGCCACTGAAAATCACTAGGTGTGAAAAAAGATTTCCTGTGAGGAAAGACCAAAAATCAGTACTTTAAAGAGAAGATGAAGAGCAAGCAACATAGAGGGTATATAAAGTAATGAGTGATAGTAGAAAGCACACATGGTGCTCTAATATCCCAAGAGAAGAGCACACCATAAAAATGGGCTAGTTCAAACTGACCAGGTTATTCACTTCTCACACAGTATGAAGTCATTTAGTAGAATGTGCATCCACAGTAGAATGAACATCATTAAGACTAAAACTTCAGAGGATTTTAAAACGGTTGGCATTATTTAATAATTGTAATTATATGTACAGCATCTCAACCTTTGTGCTGAGCAGCATAAGCCAGTCCTTGCATGACTGGGATCAGAAAAAAGCATCCTGTGGCTGCACATTTTTTCCACCATTTTCAGTTTCTTCTTCATGTTGGCCACTGTTAGGGATGGGTCACTAGATTCTGTATCCATATCACAGTTCCTAACTTAAAAGTTAGTGTTTCTGGAAGGTCTTTTGATTACTAGCTCTGGAAGTGCTCATGTAGCAGGGGGAAGTGCATTGCAACACAGCTCAAGTGTGCTTACGGAAGCAGTAAGATAAAGAACAAAACTAAACAAACTATTTTCAAGAAATTATGAGCATTTCTTTATTTCTTCAGATCTTTGGACCTAACTGGTCCTCTTCTCCTTGGCGGTGTCCCAAACTTGCCTGAAGATTTCCCCGTGCACAACCGGCAGTTTATTGGCTGCATGAGGAACCTCTCCATCGACAGCAAGCCCATTGACATGGCTAATTTCATTGCCAATAATGGCACTCTGCCAGGTATGAACAACTAGTGCCCCAAAAGTAAACAAAAGGAAGGTCTCTGTCACAGCTGTGAGCGTAGCAGGGCTTAGGATGTTGAAGTGGCTGGCCCTAGGAGAAACCACAGGAAGGGATGGGAGAGAGAGGGGTGTGAAATGACCCCTGTCCACCTGTTAGCACCACTGAGGGCAAAGCAGTCATGTGGGAAGGACTCAAAGTGTTCCTGGGCATTGTGCTGCCACTGTTGTCACCAGCACAGCTGCATCCAGACCTCATTTGTTTGAGCAAGGTGCAGTCCATGCCTGTGCCAGAGACACATACAATAGCTTATGGCACAGCAACACTCCCAGGATTAAGCAACACACAGGAAAGGATTAGACTTGTTTAGATCTTCTACATTGCTAGGAGTTTCACCCAGGAATTTACTCCTAAATTAAATTTTCTTCTTCTATTTTTTAACTACCTTTTAAATGCCATTTTGCTCTGAAAGCCAGTTGGATTACTTCATGAAAAAGACAACACTTTTAATGACTTTTTAATAATTGTGTTTGTTCTGTAAATAAAGTTCTGCAGTCCCCCAAATCTGAAAGCTGCTTCATGAGACAGCCTGTTGGAGGTTCTGATTTGGTTTCCAGTCCTTGGATCCATAATCGGGATTAGTGCTGGTGATTAGGTGTACAGAATGTTCTCATCATCCTAAAACTGGCTCTTAACACACAAAAATGGCAAGTCCCTCCTGTCAATGCTGCTGAAGGTCTGTGTAAGAGCTAAATCGCAGTTCTTTGCATTGATCTTTGCAGTATGTTGCATTGATCATGGCTTAAGAAGGGAGTCATGATATATACCTTTCATAGATAGATTTGTCTCTATGAATTTGACACGTGGACAGCTCACATGAACTTTTGCCATCCACATGTTGCTTCACTGACTTCAAAAATATTAAAAGAAAAAAAAGAAAGAAAAAACCCAAACCTATGTCAAGTCTTTACATANTTTGACTCAACTCAGGGATCAATGTGCAGTTTTAATCACCACTTTCTTGGCAAGAAGGCATTCTCTGCTAAGTATGAGCATTTTCAGTTTTACTGTGTGTTTCTTTGATTGAACACAATGTGTAAAACCTCATTAATAAAGGATAAGGAAGGAGCAGTGGTGAGTTTTATAGGGTGTGAAGAACTTGCAGTCGGTTTCGTCCCTAGAAGAGAGGAGTCGTCTGTGTGATGAGTCCTATGGCATTGCTGCTATGAGGTGNACCTATGTCAAGTCTTTACATAAAAACTCAAATACAGTCTTTTTGAGCCATTTTCTTGTTAAAACCATGCAAAGTAATGGTTTTCATGAATTTCAGGCTGTGCAGCACAGAGGAACTATTGTGAAACCAACTGGTGCCAGAATGGAGGCACTTGCATCAACAAGTGGAACACGTACATCTGTGAGTGTCCTGTACGTTATGGAGGGAAAAACTGTGAACAAGGTAGGAT
>VYZS01033519.1:44030-62671 GCA_013400695.1 Neodrepanis coruscans
CCTTCACTGATTTCGTACTCTTCAGAAATTTTGAGATCTGGTTTGCACTAGAGAGGATGGGGTATTTTAGCTTCACCATCCTCCTAGGACCTGTTAATTCACCTTTTGGAAGCTCCCATCTCCCTCTGCTGACATACAGAAGAGAGATAAGGAAGAGTCAGTTTCACCTTTGTTATAATTTAGTTCTTTTAAAATATTAGGTATTGCAATGCTGTGAAGAAGATCTAGCAGCTATGTCTGACTCACTCTTGGATGACCAATGTCATTGCATTAGCCTTGAGCTGAACACCACAGGTCTGCACATAAACACAAGCTTTCACATGTCCTATACCCAAACTGCAGGTGACATGCCACAGGATGTTTTTCCCCAGACCTTCTGTCTCAACTGGGAATGGCCTTCATGTCTTTCTCATGGCCTGTTAAATGCAAGAGTCTCTTAAAAATGTACATAGATAGACAGGCAGTGCTTTAAAGTAACCAACCCTAATAACACCATTAGTTTGCATCACTGCATCACCGATGCTGGGAAGCATGTGTGCTCACCTCTGTGGTGGCAGGGGTGGTCGGGTACACTGGATGTGGTCACCAGCTCTTCTATGGTCCCAGGCATGGTCCCAGGCACGAGGAAGGGCTGAGGGAAAGAGGGAAGTCAGAGAAGGATGACAGGTGGGGTTTTCTATTTTATTAGCAGGGTAAGATGCACCCTGGCCTCAGGGAAGGGAGGGGAGTTGGGAGGAGGTGTGGGAAGGGAATGGTATTTGCAAGTACAGAAAGTCACCACCTGTGAGAAAGGGAAGAAGGTGGCTAATTGCCATGCCAGTCCAGTTCTCCCAGGAGCAAAGTTGAAATGCTTGCAAATAGCATTTCCAGCCTCCAGCAGGTGAGAAGCCCACAAGGTTTGCATCATGGCTCTGCTCTCCAGAGGCAGATGGACTTAAAAATCTCAGCAATGGTCTAGAAAACCAGCAGCAAAGTGAGAAGTTGAGGTCATCGTGAAGGTCAGCAGAGTAGAGGAGGGAGGAGAAGGGTGACTTTTGCACAGGTGAAGCAGAAGGAGGAAATAATCTGTTCAACACTGTTGTCACGGTTACTTGTACTGATGTACTGATGTGGTGCAGTGTGAGCTCATGAATTGTGCCCTGGCCCAGACAGCCAGAATTCAAGCATTGCAGTCATGTTTTAAGCAAGCTGGGGACATCTGTACCTGGTGACAAACTTTTTTAAATTGCTGTCTGGTTTTCAAGACCAAGCTATGCTGCAGTTGTTTCACCATATACCCTTGCTGGCATTCATGGAGGACTGAGTATGACTGTAAAGGGGAGCAGGAGGGAGAAGGGCTATCTGCACTTAACCTGGAGTAGAGTGTTTGAGCAACCACATCTTAGAGAAGAGGAAGTCAAGTTACACCTCTGTCTTGACTAGTGATAGGCCACTAGTCCCTGACATCTTGTTTCTCACAAATGGGGAGATAAAGGGCTTGCACTTTCCTCCAACCCCTGCATTCCACTTACCACCCCAGATTTTCCCTTTATAGATACCAGCAAGGCAGACGTATGAGCATTTGGGATTTGGTTTTATTCCTCAAAAAAAATGCAAATTCGTATCAACTTTATTCGATATTCTGCTCTGTTGTCAACACACCACCTTTTTCTAAGGACTTGCCATTTCATAGTAACACATATACATTTGTATATACATGATCTCTCCTACTACAAAAAAGTCCAGAAGTGTCAGCAGATACGGTAATGTGGAGCAAAAGACTGTTAAGCCCTGTCATCTCATTGTTCATCTACACAGACTCAGCACATGACAAAATAAAAGGCTGGTTGCCAATCTGTGATGGTTGTACCCAGTCTCTAAGGCCTGCTTCCACAGGCAGAAAGCTTGCCGTGGACTTCACCAACATGCCTACAAGTAAGGAGGCAAGGGCTAACTGCAGATCCCTCCATACATAGTGGAGGTGTCACATGAGTGCCGCAAATATCACAGAGCTCCCATGACTTAATTTATGCCATTGTGATCAGTGGGATCAACTAATCCATGGTACTGTAGCTCTTGTTAGCTAGGGTAACAACTTTAAAAAATCCAAAGTATGGGTGTTCCCCTTTTTCCAGCAGCAAAATGCTTTCCATGGAAGGCTGTCATCAGTGTCTCCTGTAGGAGCTCTGTTCCTGTAAGGTTAGAGAGGAGGGCAACTCTTCAGCTGTCACCTCAAGATATTTAACGTCCATGCAAGCTTTCTTGTTGTGAAAAGGCTATGTAGCTGGGACAGCTAAATAACCTGGCCCTGTAATATTCATGTTTAATTCGTATTGCCTGTTGCCTACCAGCCTTTTTCTGTGTTTAATCTGTTAATTAGAAGCAGGTAATCAAGAGTATGTTGAAAACATCTGCAGCAATTGTTTCTCTCATCCTTCCTGCTCTGTCCACCCACTCATCAGTAGAACTGTATCAGCAGAGATCCTGAGTTTATCTTTCTAGGAACAGCTCTCACCTGGATAATGCCATAGCAGTGTGCTAGTTGAGCACAGGCACTGAGATAAGATGCCTACTCCACAGCAAGGGTAGGTTGTGAAATTATAGTATGATCAACTGCTTCACAATATCTCCCTTAGACTGGCTCTTAATCTGTAGTAG
This sequence comes from Neodrepanis coruscans, assembly GCA_013400695.1. Taxonomy (NCBI): domain Eukaryota; kingdom Metazoa; phylum Chordata; class Aves; order Passeriformes; family Philepittidae; genus Neodrepanis; species Neodrepanis coruscans. The sequence continues at coordinate 46,668 of VYZS01033519.1, forward strand.
GTTAAATATAGCTCAGTGGAAGAGGAACTAGCTACCTTGTGTCATCACTGCGAGGTAGAATCATTTTTCCTCTTAACCTTTGTACTCAAGGATGTCAACTCTTTCTCTTCTGCATTTTGATTTACAGCAATGCCTTCTCCTCAGCGTTTCAGTGGTGAAAGCATTATCATTTGGAGTGACCTGGACATTACTATCTCTGTGCCATGGTACATTGGGCTGATGTTCAGAACACGGAAAGTCAATGGCATGCTAATGCAAGCTAATGCTGGGGCTGCATCCAAGATCAACATTCAGGTAAAAATGTGGCTGCCTTTGGTTAGAATTCATTTTCCCTCATCAGTGGATGTGGCCAGATGAACTACATGGCTTCATCCACCAGCTAATTGCACATCAATAAAAACATGTTACTTTAGCCTTTTGCAAAGATCAAAAGATGAATGATCAAAATATTATTATAAAAATTGTATTCATTGGCTTAAGATTATTTCTTTAATCAGAGGTAGTAGTGTATATTAATATAGAAGCAAAAAATATATCTATTGTTTTGGGGGGTTTTTTGTTCATTAGGTAAATTGGAGTCTGAATGTCCAAAGTTACATGAGGAGTTCTTGCAAGCATTCCTGTCTTTACTCTTTGGACTTTTTTTCCCTTTTGGGTTGTCTTAGGAAATGTTAGTATCTTTCCCTCTGCCTCTTTCCACATCAAATACAAATGTGTAGCAAAAAAAAAAAAACACCTATATTTTTTTAACAGATACTGAACAACTACGTGCAGTTTGAAGTGTACAGTGGCCTGAGCCAGGTTGCTAGTTTGAAGATGAGCCAATCACGAGTCAGTGATGGGGAATGGCATCATTTATTAATAGAGCTGAAGAGTGCTAAAGATGGTAAAGATCTCAAGTACCTTGCTGTCATGTCCCTGGACTATGGGATGTACCAGGTAAGGCAGCATCATAACTTTACTACTAAGCACTGCAGAAGTATTTTTAGGAGAAAGTAGGACAAAGGACTGTGGACAAATGCTTAGACATTTTGTGAAGTCATTTGTGCCTAATTAATGATATTAATTTATTAAGCCTAATGATATCTTATGAAGAAGTTTTTAAAAAGTCACATTCCAATATCTGGCTCCTCACTGCTTTTTAATTTTTCCTGTAATCTACTGTCAGCTACTGCTTGACTTCATCACTGCAGAAAGCAGGCTGTCTGTATCACAGAAGATGATAGTTCTTATTGGCTGTCCTTTTCCTCAACAGAGCACGGTGCAGATTGGAAATCAACTACCTGGACTGAAAATGAAAAGTATTATTGTGGGAGGTGTCTCTGGAGACCAAGTCTCTGTTCAGCAGGGATTTTATGGATGTATGCAGGTATGAAATAGGAAGTGTATCAATAAATTTTGAATTTGTGAGAAAATATCTAGGTGAAAATGTGGAGGTTTCTTTTTCATCCATCCTCAAACATTTCTATTTCTTCCATAATCTAAGAATCAAAGTATTAAAGTCTACCCACTTTCCCAGGTACAAGTCTGATTGTAGAGGGGAACAACATTTAAAAAAAATCTAGGTTTGACTCATCAGGTGATGTTTCTTTAAAATGTAGCCTCATTAGTTAATGGAAGTAGGGAAACACATACTACTGTATTCTGAATGAAGACTCTAATTTAAAAATTATTATTTTTTGTCACCAGGGAGTAAGAATGGGAGAGACATCTACAAATATAGCGACACTCAACATGAAACAGGCTATCAAGATCAACGTGAAGGAGGGTTGTGAAGTGGATAACCCTTGTGATTCTAACCCATGTCCCCAGCATAGCTACTGCAGTGATGACTGGGACAGCTACTCCTGTGTCTGCGACCCAGGTAACCTGGTGATCATCCCATGCCCTCGTCCAGGAGCTGGGTCACACCTTCATGTGCTCATCCGAATCAGCACAACAGAGCAGAAGCATGCATGCAAAGTGTTCATCTTCTAATTCTTTCTTTTCCAATCAGTATTATCTTTCTCACTCTTACCATAGTACCTTGAAACTGCAGTCGTGGTCTAAGGATCTAGACAACATATCCACCAAACAGAAAGACAGTTTCTGGTCCAAAGGATTCCTTCTCTGCACCTCCCCTTTTCTTTATCCCTGGTTTGTTTTTTTTTCCTTTTATTTTCTTTCTCAGCCTTTTCTGATGTTGAATTTCAGTGTCTCACTCTGCATCCTAATCAAGATACTTTGAATGTTTTCTCTGTTTTGGTGCATGGAGCTAGCACATGCTGTCAGTACCCAGCACAGCCACCTCCTAGTGAAAGAATACAAAACTATTTTTAGTACATGTCCTGAATATAAAACTGGGAACAATAGGCACAAGGGTGCCTCAAGCTTGGTAACAGACTGTCAAAAAGAATGGCCCACTATCATTTTGGCTGAGACGGAGAAGAGTACCTTATTACTAACAGTATCTCAAGGGGAATTTACTGGTTACTGGAGATGTGTTGTTAGTGTATAAGCTTAAGATAGACAGTCTTTTGGAGACATGTAAATCATAAATTACAATGGTTGCTCTAATTTTATCATCTTGTGTCCTCAGGGTACTTTGGGAGAGACTGTGTTGATGTATGTAACTTGAACCCATGTGAGCATGTCTCCACATGCATACACAAACCTAGCTCATCTCATGGCTACACCTGTGAATGTGGACAAAGCTACTATGGACAGTACTGTGAAAGCAAGTAAGAGAATTATTTTGCTCTTGATTTCTCAATCCTTCCAGGTAGCTCTTCTCCTGAGGCAGCAGTCCTCCCACTTCCTTTTCTGCTTTGGTTAACTTTCCTTTACAGTTTCAGTGTTCGTAGTGGATAGTTTTTGCAGGCTCCCTGCCTTTTGGTGTTCCTGAGCTCTTCCCAGAAGCCAGACAAACTTCCATATTACTCAGGAGCCACTTTTCATCAGCAGCTCTGGGGCTCAACCAGTTGTGCTGTTACACAGCACTGCATCTCACCTCTACTTTGTAGTGGGCTTGACCTGAGTTTGCTCTGCATTTCTCCTTCATCTCCCCCAGCACACAGAGCAATGCACCCAATTTGGTAGCCCATAGCCAGATAAAATCGCTTTGCATTTTGGGTCCAGTCCCTGGGCTGGCAAAAAGCCATCTCTTCTGGACAGTCTGGGAGGCCTATGTCTGTTGCTTTGTGGGAAAAACGTGCTGATGCCCTCGTCAGCAGCTTCCTGGTCTCAGATAAGCAACCGGCCTTATCCCAGAGGCGGCACTTTGATTTACTGTAATATGGGCCATTCATGGTGTGCAAATGAAGTGCATTTGTCTGCCCTTTTAGGCATAGCTCATGTGATGTTTCCTTCCTTTTGAAAACTGCAAGCTTCTTCCTCTGCCTTTTGTTGTGTGAGCTTGCAAATGTTGGCCATGCTGTTGCCAGATTTGCCTTTCATTCCTCTGGATTAGCTACACAGAGACATTGTCCCTTGTCATTATCTGCTGACATTGTGTCAAGTGCAGCAGCATGGTTTTCATATTTTAAAGCATAGAAGTACTAACCTGGCAATTACTGTAAACAAAATTGGTAGTGGTCTTCAAAACAGATGGGAAATAGTTTTTCTTTCCTAAATAGAAAGAGGATTCCTTGTGCATTACACTGATCACAGTCTCAACAGTGTTGTCCTTTAGGCTATGGCTTAACAAAGTCTCCCAGCTATCAGAGATCCAGGTCGCTGCCTCTGCCCCTTCCCAGAGGTTTTCTTTACCAGCACTAGTGTTGGAGCATCGTGGGATAACCTGCTCAGAAGCTCACCCAGAAGAAATACCAATGAAAATAAGGATTATGCTTCAGCAGGAGTAGTTTTTTGCTTGCTGCATAGCTTTCAACGAGCTGTGTTGCTGCACTCAGTCTGAATCATAGTCTTTGATTCATAGTCTTTGATTCAGTCTGGATCAAAGATGCCACCCTTCCCTCTTCTATGTTCCCAACCACATGTATCCTCTGCCTCCCCTGTGGCAGACCAGGGCTTTTCAGACCCTCTACTGAGCTATCTGAGAAAGCCAGGTTGGCTGAAAATGCTGTCTTGTCTTTATAGGGTGAATTTGCAGCCAGCTTTGCACCTGAGCTGATGTCCCTGTAGACTGGACAATAAGCCCTGCTGCCCACAGTAGGGGTGGGGCAGGAATCTATGGGGGTGGGGAGTGGGATATAAAGTGCTGGAGAGCTGCACTCCTAAGGCAGTTTGTGGTGGTAGGTAAACCAGGGCACAGGCCCAGTGCCACCTACACTTGCAAATAGAGAAGCATTCCCTCTAGGATTTCATAACATTGATATTCTAAATTTTCTTGTATTACAGTGTATATATATTTATATTTGTGTTGATTGTTGGCTGAGATATAAGCTGGTGGAGTTGAGTGCAGATTTGACTCCAAGCTCTTTTTTCACAAGTTTTAAGAGGAAACTTGAAATAACTTTCTTTCAATTGATTTTCTTTTATAGGATTGACCTGCCTTGTCCCAGAGGTTGGTGGGGAAATCCCATTTGTGGCCCCTGTAATTGTGAGACTAATAAAGGGTTTGATTCTGATTGCAATAAGACCAATGGAGAATGCCAGTGTAAGGTAAGCGAAAAAAAGTCTTAAGTGAAAATGTCTTAGTTTAGAAAGTAACTGTACTGCTAATAACTATAAGTGAGTATCTAAGACAAAGACAGCTATGTTTTCCATCATATATATATGTATGTGCACTGTGGAGTTAATTAGTTCCCAAAACATATTGCTGGCACCACCTTTCTCAAAATCATATTGTGCAGCTCTTATCTTATTTGTTTGGAAAACCAAACTGAGAGGATGAAAGCCTGGCTCTGATCTCTGAAGCGCAGCCCTGTTTATGGGGTGAGATCAGATCAGGATATAGAGGAGTGCCAGTGGTATTTTGTGTATCACAAGTGAGTAATAGCCATGAAACAGCATGGGCCAGCTGCGTGAAGCTCTCCCCTATGCAATGGCTGGCAAAAGGCCTATCAGCTGGAGAGGTAAAGAATACTAGAGGCTACATGTTCCGCCTCTGAGCAGTTTAAGACGGAATTTCTGTGGACAGGCAGGGACAGATGGGGGACATGGGAGAGAGGCGCCTCCAACATGAAGGTTTTACAAAGGACTTCTCACAATAGGTTTTACAATAGGCTTGAATGACATCAGAGGAGTTGAGCCTGTGCAGATTGGCGGCTGTGAATCTGGCCCCCTGCTCCTTTCCAAAATGCCAGCAGGACACACAGCAACTGTTGCATTAAATGGAGTCAGTGGGGTGCCATCTCCATGTTCTTCACGTAATGCCTCAGATCAAAAGCATGTACAGATGCGATTTGAATATGTGATCATTGCTTACTCTGCACCCTCTACATGAAACACAAATGGACAGCGCAAGGAGTTTCCTTACTACCTTGTTCATGCCATACAAGAGTGGATTTGCAAAGCAGAGAAAACTGTATATAAATATATAAACTATATAAACTGTATATAAATATATAAACTATATTTGGTGTGAGCACTGGTAGCAAGTGTCCAAGGAATAACATGGGCCCTCTGTCTCCACTACAAATGGTAGTGCAAACCCCACATCTCTGTGGCACAGGGCAGCCCTGGGACTTAGCTCTGCCTCTCTGGCTTGCCTAGGCTAACATGGCATACTGCCCAGAGCTATTACATTTTCTGATAACAGTAATGTGATTTTTATCCATGCTTTGCAGAAGTAGCCCATCATAAAAGGGCTATGATACTGCTACAGCAGGATTTCAGAAATGTAAGTAATTTGGAATGTAAGTCAAATACCTTGTATCTATCATTTTGGGTTTTTTAGGCAAATTACTACAGGCCCCAGAGCAGTGACACCTGCTACCCCTGTGACTGCTTCCCGTCTGGCTCCCACACCCGCGCCTGTGACATGGAGACGGGACAGTGTCCATGCAAACCTGGTGTCATAGGGCGGCAGTGCAACCGCTGTGACAACCCGTTTGCAGAAGTCACCGTGAGAGGCTGTGAAGGTACCTCCTGTCCAGAACACGCTGCCGATCAGCTGAGCTGTAGCGGCAGGATCAGAGCCTCTGGCAGCAGGCAGATAGGGACACAGCGGTGGGCGTGCAGCTGTGTCCTGGGGCACATGTGAAGCCAGCAGGATGGCTCCAGCTGGGGCAGGGGCAGCTGCAGCAGCCTGAGAATGTACCCCTCCTCCTAGGGCTGTGCCACTATGACTCACGGGGGCTGGGGAAAAGGAACAAAAACTCTTATCAAATTGAAATATAGCAAGGTGGGGTGGAGTGGGTGGGGAGCAAAGGACACAGGGAGCAAAACACTAGTACCAATTTTTCTTTAAATCTGAGTTCATCTGGCAGTGCAGCATTGTTTTGCTGAGCTGCAGATGAACAGGTGAGTGAGAGCACTTACACTTTGCCTACAGAGGCTGTGCTGTGAGCCTTGTGCACTCTGCCTTTCTTCCCTGTCTTGCCTGTCCTGCCTATCCTCTCACCCACCCATCCTCCTCCTGTGATCAGCACAAAGCTGCTGCAGCAGGCATCTCACCACAGTGCGTGGGTGAAATGAAGGAGAAATGTTTTCCCACAATAAAGGAGTAAACAGAGATATGCAGAGCCAAAATCCAGAGCCCCATAATCATCTTGAGCTCTCCTCTGCTTTTACCTGTCTGCCCACTCTTCTGAATATGGAACAACTGATTGGGTTACAACTTGGAAGGCACTGCAAAGGACAGGTATCCTGAAAGGGCTTGGAAATTGCAGGAGGGTCCTTTGGGAAGGTTGAAATATCTCCTTGTTGTGATTTTTATTTTGTCTGAAAAATTGCATCGTTTCTTTTTCTACTTCCAGTAATTTATAATGGCTGTCCCAAAGCTTTCGAGGCTGGTATTTGGTGGCCCCAGACAAAGTTTGGCCAGCCAGCTGCTGTGCCATGTCCTAAAGGATCAGTGGGTAAGTTCCCTGGGTAAATCATTAACTACTTTACCTACATAGCTGTTTAAAAGGAAAGAAAAATATAAAAAGGAGAGAAAAAAATTTGTACATAGGGAATTGCATTAATTCATTGTGTCTAGAGACTGCAGCATAGCTCATGCACATCATGAGCAGAGAAGTTTAGCTAGCTGAAACCAAAGAACTGTTAAAATACGTTTGGAATAGTAGCAATAAATAAATACAAAAGTGCAGGAGATAAACATGCACAAAGAACAAAAAATATCTATTTTCAAAAAAGCACAGTCCAATGTTCTATTTTCTGTTTAGCAAGCAATTCTTACTCATGTAACTTTTAGCTTCCAGCGACTTGTAAATGTTATTTAGTGATACAGCTCCTTTGGGCAAAGATAAAATGAGGAAAACCATATATGTGGTGACTGCTTTACTAATGCTGCAGACTACTAAAGCTAAGAGTTACAACAGAACTAGTGTTTTTCTGCTCTAACCTATAAGTGAGATGGCTGAAAAACACCTTTTATAAAGCACGTGAGCTGTGTTGTTTTGTACATCAGGCAAATAATAACCTGCTTTTTAATACATGTCCCTAGAAAACATGTATCAGGTTTTTGAAAACGGCTTTCATAATCTTTTCTGAAGGCTGTTCTGTGGGAAATGAAACCTCTGTCACAGTTCTGGGTATGGTAACTCTCTGCTGTGAGTGCTCCTTAGGCTCAGTGAGTTGTAAATAGTTGTGTGATTGCCCCAAATATTACTGGGGTGAGGCCACTGTCTGTAGGTGTGCAGGAGATTTGTAGTCAACTAAGTTCATGCTCTGAAAATTTTAGGAGCTAAAATCGGGATGTTTTGATTTTTATTTTTTTTTAGTGAAGAATATTTACATTATTAAACAGTATGAAGTTGAATTAAAATAAGTTTTCTGTACTGTTCCTGTGGTTGACCCCAGTGTCTTTTCTAGCAAATAGGTTAGTAGACAACGGTGCTTATAGGAATTGCACATTTTAAGCAACTTCTACAGAACATTCAAAAAAAGTAAGCTTTATAATAATGAATATTCAGAGTAAGAACCTGAGGCTTAATTGTATTCACCTAATCATAGAAGATAAATAATATCATTAAATACAGTAAAATTAATTATAATTCTTATTTAGCTATTGGTAATTAAATGGCTTAGACACATACAGTATTGTTATATGAAAATTAACTAGCGCAAATGTAAATTTGAATTTGTAACTTACCATTCACAGTGAAGGATCCACAGCCAAGAATCACATTTTAAAATTATTTGACAAACAGTACAAAATATAATAGACTAAATTAAACAGTAAGCTGCTCACAGTCCATTTACAATTGGCAAAAAGGCAATTATACCTGTTGGTTGAGGTGTTCAGCACATGTAGCATGTGGAGGTGCTGGCATGTGCTCATGTAGAGACAGCATTTGTCCGAGAGGTCTTCCTATATAGACTATTACCCAGAAATCTGATCAGGGATTGATTTCCAGGAGTACTTAGAAAGTGCAGAATCTTTCTCATATTTTGGTATAAATAAATGAATTAATTTGAGAACGTTAGGCCAGTGAGGCTGAGAGCAGTTAGGCAGAGCCTGAAGCTTGCCTGACTTTTCTCTGAAGCATGTGGAAAGCAATTCTTAAGATTAGTAACCTTTAACTTTTCTCTGACAGGAATCCCCAGTTTCAAAACTGAAATACATGTGTAGCTCTGAGAAACCTGAAAATGTAGGAAATCTGAAAGTCTAGGACAGTTGAAATGTTTACCTATCAGGATGTAATTTGCGGTTGACACTTTGTTTCCTTCAGGAAACGCAGTTCGCCACTGTAACATTGAGAAGGGCTGGCTGCCTCCTGAGCTTTTCAACTGCACCACCAACACTTTCGTGGACCTAAAAATCATGGTAAGCTGTGTTTTCTCATTTTTCCCTTTATTTTGTAAATGATAATCAGTTCAGACCCCAGTTTGATATCCCTGTGTTCAGTTTTTTGACTGAGTTTTCCATCAGGACTCTTGTGCTTTTCTGGCTCTTGGTTACATTTGTCATTGAGTTTTGTTGACAACCTGTTCTCAAGACAAACAAAATTTTGATCAAACAACCCTCCTGTACCAAAAATCTCTAAATTATGATTATCTTTGTAACTAGAATGAAGGAGGGGGGTGGAATGAAAAGAAAAGATACATTTTTTTCTTTCTTCTTATCTCTGATTCAGAATGAGAAGTTACACCACAATGACACCAAGCTGGATGGAGATAAAACCATACGGATCGTGAGAGCACTGCAGAATGCCACCAAATACACACACAGTTTGTATGGCAACGATGTGAGGACAGCTTACCAGATGATGATCCGGGTCCTCCAGTATGAGAGCCAGCAGCAAGGGTTTGACTTGGCAGCCACAAGAGATGTGGAATTCAATGAGGTAAGAGAGATACAGTATACTCTGCTGAGCCCTTACAGTTTGTCTTAAAAGTTAGATGGCAATTGATAATTAAATTTGTCTTTCACCAAGGTGGCAAATATCATGTAATTGCTTAATCTGTTTCACAAATAAGCCAGTCTTCTCAATTCAGAATGGAAAGTTGATTATGCATGTGTGTGTAGTACAAACATAATAGAAAGTGCTTCTCTGATAAATATCATCATAGTAACAACCAAAAGCAAAATTAGCCATATGAAAAAAATCATCAATTTAATGTGTTATTCCTGGCTGAAATACTTTCGTGTACTATATTCAGTTTTATTGTAAAATGTGCCTAATGTGATCACATTCATTTATATATGCAGTGAACAGATTCTGAGCCAGTTACTGACTGAAGATTTCCTTTAATTCAGTTTGAAAACACTTGAGTCATGAGTTGGTACATTAAAAGACATTCCATGTCTTATTGATACTTTAAGGCACATACTGAAATGCGTGCCAGAGAACTTCTGCTAGTCAGAGCATTAATGAAAGGCACAGTTACCACCAAAGACCTGACCAGGTCTAGAGAACAAGCTGTCTGGAGAAACATATAGTTGCGGTAGAAAAATGTGAAATGTGGAGAAACTTGGGAGTTTTCTGTGGTCTGAAATATGAAGGATGAATGAGCAGTGTCAGGTTCATAGAGCTTTCCTCATTGCCATATGTGCTGCAGGGTACTGCTGTCCACTCTTTCCAGTATTATTCACGAGATCTCAACCATAGCACAGCATAGAGTCCAAGCTAAAACATCCTTCTGGATCTGTGCTAGCAGACCCCAGAGCTTGGACACCAGCATAGGGATGCTGGAAAGACCTTCACAGGACAAATCTGTCCTCTGTGCTAGCCAAAGGTCATCTGGCTCCCTTCGAAGGTGTGCTACAGCCAGGTCACTGTTCACAGTACTCCGGGAGGACTAGCCAGGTCAGGCAGACTTTGGTGTGAATTTGGAGATTCTGTGCAAGGCCAAGCTGCACCAGGAGAGGATATCACTGGGGAGTTAGAAGCAGGACGAAATGTGGCTGAGAAAATTCCTTAGTGTTTTGTGCTGTACAGTCCATAGAGAGTGGAGAATTTCTGAAATGTTTTTAATTTTAGATGCACCAGATTTTTGAAAGTGTAGTGGTTTCACCCTGGCTGGATGCCAGGTACCCACTCAAGCCACTCTCTCACTCCCTTTTGCAAACAGGCAGAGGAGAGAAAAATATAAGAAAGGGTTTCATGAGGAGATGAGGACCATGAGAGATCCCTTACGGATCACTGTCAGAGACAAAACAGACTCCAAGCGAAGATATTAATTAAATTCATTACTAACAGAATCAGAGCTTGAGATGTAAAATGAATATTAAGAACACCTTCCCCCCACATTCCCTCCTTCCAAGTTCTACCTCCTTCCCCCTGAGTAGTGCAGGGAATGAGGGTTACGGTCAGTTGTTTCTGTCACTGCTCAGGACAGAAGCCCTTCCCCTGCTTCCCATGCAGTCCCTCCCACAGGAGACAGTTCTTCGTGAACTTCTCTGGCGTGAGTCACTCTACAGGAGGCAGTCCTTTACAAACTGCTTCAGTGTGAGTCCATCCCAGGGGCAACAGTTCTTCACACACTGCTGCCACATGGGTCACTTCTCCACAGGGTAGAGTCCTTCAGGTACAGGCTGCTCCAGTGTGGGTCCTCCACAGGCCACAAAGTCCTACCAGGAAATCCTGCTCCAGTGTGGCCTCCTCTTCCCACAGGTCAGCAGGTCCCTGCCAGGACTCTGCTCCAACATGGGCCTCCCGTGTGGTCACAGCCTCCTTCAAACATCCACCTGCTGCAGCGTGGGTTCCTCTATGGGCTGCAGGTGAATCTCTGCACCCCGTGGTCTTCCATAGGCTGTAGGGGCACAGCTGCTCCACCATGGTCATCACCACGTGTTGTAGGGGAGCCTCAGCTCCGGTGTCTGGAGCACCTCCTCCTCCTCTTCTGCACTGACCTTGGTGTCTGCATTGTTGTTCACATGTTCTCACACTATTCTTCTCTGGCTCCCATCTTTATCTGCCCCTTAACTTTTTTTCTTCCTTCTTAAATACGTTGTCACAGAGGGATTACTATGACTCCTGACTGGCTTAGCCTTGGCTAGCAGTGGGTCCAGCCTGGATCCAGCTGNGAGACAAAACAGACTCCAAGCGAAGATATTAATTAAATTCATTACTAACAGAATCAGAGCTTGAGATGTAAAATGAATATTAAGAACACCTTCCCCCCACATTCCCTCCTTCCAAGTTCTACCTCCTTCCCCCTGAGTAGTGCAGGGAATGAGGGTTACGGTCAGTTGTTTCTGTCACTGCTCAGGACAGAAGCCCTTCCCCTGCTTCCCATGCAGTCCCTCCCACAGGAGACAGTTCTTTGTGAACTTCTCTGGCGTGAGTCACTCTACAGGAGGCAGTCCTTTACAAACTGCTTCAGTGTGAGTCCATCCCAGGGGCAACAGTTCTTCACACACTGCTGCCACATGGGTCACTTCTCCACAGGGTAGAGTCCTTCAGGTACAGGCTGCTCCAGTGTGGGTCCTCCACAGGCCACAAAGTCCTACCAGGAAATCCTGCTCCAGTGTGGCCTCCTCTTCCCACAGGTCAGCAGGTCCCTGCCAGGACTCTGCTCCAACATGGGCCTCCCGTGTGGTCACAGCCTCCTTCAAACATCCACCTGCTGCAGCGTGGGTTCCTCTATGGGCTGCAGGTGAATCTCTGCACCCCGTGGTCTTCCATAGGCTGTAGGGGCACAGCTGCTCCACCATGGTCATCACCACGTGTTGTAGGGGAGCCTCAGCTCCAGTGTCTGGAGCACCTCCTCCTCCTCTTCTGCACTGACCTTGGTGTCTGCATTGTTGTTCACATGTTCTCACACTATTCTTCTCTGGCTCCCATCTTTATCTGCCCCTTAACTTTTTTTCTTCCTTCTTAAATACGTTGTCACAGAGGGATTACTATGACTCCTGACTGGCTTAGCCTTGGCTAGCAGTGGGTCCAGCCTGGATCCAGCTGGCATTGGCTCTGCCGGACATGGGGGAAGCTTCCAGCAGCTTTTCATAGAAGCCTCACCTATAGCCCCTCCCACCACTACCAAAGCCCGGCCACAGAAACCCAATACAGAGAGATTCAGTGTTTCCTTTCCTGTGAGCTGTGAAGTGGATAGATTCCCTCATTCAGATCTTGGGAAGAAATTCCCTTTTTAGCCTGTTTTGTTAAGTAAAAATAAGAACAATAAGCGTAAAAGAATGTTTGGAAACCTCTGCTTTAATTTGTTATTCTCTGCACTTGGCAGTGAAATTCATACTGATGATGTTTTCAAGAACTCCCTAAATATTCTATGATAGGTCAAGAATTTGAAAACTAATGAGTACAGCCTATGAGAAAAAGGAGGTAACGGTCTAGGCTGAGGGAGCATAAGGGAAGGAGGAATTTGGGGTTTTTTTAGTCTCAGGTAGAAGCCTGAAAAATAGATAATAAAATCCCATAAATAATGTTCACAAACATGGAGGAAGTTTGCTACCAAGTACAGTATGTGTCTCCTACATTCCTGGGAACCCTGTCGTGCTTTTCACCCTAGGTAAAGATAGTTGTACTGGTAGTCTCTTTTAGCTCAGGTATGTGCTTGCAGCCTTAGACAATACCCTAGAGGATATAGTTCCTTCTAAATGAAGCCTAAATATTTGCCTTGGCTATTCTAGAGCTTGACATAATCAATTCCTACCATCATTTACAGAAATTTTACCTAAGTTAAGAATTAGGTTTTATTGCAACAACACAGTTCATATGCACACCAGGATTAAAAACTTCTTAGCATCTTTCCCATTTAAGCCATTTAACACTCTCTTTTTGGAACAGTCTTCTTCCATTCAGCCTGAAGGTCTCTTTGCATATTCTTCTAAGAAAGGGCAGAAGAGGCAGGTCCTCAGAAAGAACTTCCTTTTTAAAACCATTTGTAAGCAACATAAAAATGAGGATACAATAACATTATTTAAGTTTTCTTACCTATTTTCAAGTTTGTCTATGCAAGTTAAAGCTTACTTTTGTCATTCTTCACCATATAACTTATCTTCATTATCCAGTAAACAACTAGTAAAATAAAAAAATTAAAGAGAAAGTGATATTGCTATCTGTGGCTTTCTTTTGTTTTTTAGCAAAAAACATCATTCTAATTTCTCTGGGAGAGTTTGTCAGTGTACCAACTAAGAGCTGTGCTTTTTGTGTATCTTATCTCTATGAAATGAAGAAAACATAGCTAGGTTTTCCTTCTGCATTTTCTTGCTAGCTTTCCTGTCTTTAAGGGGAAAAAAAAGTAGGTACAGCCTCCAGTTTTGGCTTACTCTGCTCATAGAAAGTTTGGAGGGATTTGTTTTATGTAACCAAAAAAATCTCATATGGCTGCCTGCAATAAAATACATCATTATACACTTACCTAAGGCAGTAATGCAAATCATTTTCAATATGCCTCACTTGAAACCCAGGCTTTTCTTTGTCTCATAATTTAGGCTTTTACTTTATTTCTCAGAATATTATCAAAGTGGGTAGTGCTTTACTGGACCCCAGCAACAAGGAGCACTGGGAGCAAATTCAGCGAACGGAGGGTGGCACCGCTCACCTGCTCAGGCACTATGAGGAATATTTCAACAACGTGGCCCAGAACATGAAGAAAACCTACATGAGACCTTTTGTCATTGTTGCTGCTAACATGAGTGAGTATCTGTGTTGAAAACTGCCACTGAGAAAAATCATTGTATTCATTTCAAGTGCATTGATCCATATCTCTCAGTTGCCATGCAGGCCTCCTGGGAGATGTCTTATCTATTTTCCCTCTGGGTCATATTCCCTCCGTGCTCCATGTGATGTTTTGTTGCAGTCACAGTAGTGTAGAAATAATAAGAAGGACAAAGTTTTTAAGTAAAGGTAATGCCTTTTGAGACCAGTTGAATGTAGTGGATCACGTTTTTGAAAAAATCACGCCGTGCCACCTGAAGAATTATTAGTGTACAAAATAAGCAACCCAACTAATGATAATATTGTATATTATTGATATTATTAGCATAGGAATGGACTGCACAGGGAGGTTGTGCAATCATCATCCCTGAAGGTGTTCAGGAAATGACTGGATGTGGCACTTAATGCTATGGTCTAGTTGACAGTGTGATGATCAGTCAAAGGTTGGGCTTGATGATCTTAGAGATCTTTTCCAACCTAAATAATTCTGTGATTCTGTAAAATGGGCATTTCTATGAATTCTTGTCTGTACCTGGCTCAGTTTAGCTTTGTAGTTTTTCTGCTGTAGAGCTCTTCCGGGATAGGAAGAACCATCCGTTTACATCTCTAACATTTCTGCTTGGTTCAGGTAACCTGCTCTCAAAAAAATCCTACTGGTTTAGCTTCATCACACACAAAATATTTGGTTAGAATCAGTCTTCCACTGCTTTCTCTATTTTCTTTGGCCATTGGATTTACTTTTTCAAACTACCCATAGCATGACTGAACCTGTGGAAGCCAAGCAGCATACCCACACTACATCTTGAGCAAACAAGCAGTGATGACAAGCAAGTATTAAGCCAGATCAAACAGTACATCACTGCAGTGCAAAGCAGGGGCTCTAGCTCTTGATCTAGCAGATACTTGAATCCAGAGTTACAAAATCCAATCTACCACAACCAGTATTTTGCATTTAGGCAAAACAACAGCTCCCAACCTTGCAGAGTTTAGTTCTCACTAAAACCTGGGAGCCACCATCTCACTTAAAATGCCACTGCCAGGTGCCATTCAAAGACATTTAAGCCACATTTGGCATTACGCCATCGGTATGTCAACCCACCTCTTATAAATCACAACGCAACATGTTTGTGAAGGTGGGACCGTGAGTCAAAGTCTTTTTTACTGACTCATACACAGATGTACATAACAGCCATGCAGTATCAAGATGTTAAACAGATTTTATGATTTGACAAGGCTTCATTAAAACTACCTCTACTGTTACTTCCCACACCAGCTCTTGGTTCTGTGTAAAGGGAAAAGAAACGGAGTGGCCCAACTACAATGTTACTCCCCCTCAAAAGGTGAGAGGTGCAAGTCTCAGGTCCATCTAGTTCGTTCACCTTACACTGGCTTGTATGCAACAGCTAACAGAGGGCTTTCTTTATTGGGGGACATATTCCTTCTCCATTTGACAAAGGAAGAGCAAACAAAACAAAAAGCCCAGGGCTAATATGGAGTGCTGGGGAAAACCACCTGGTTTTTCTTAAGTGAAATAGAACTGAAACAAGGAAAGGAAGGAAAGGAAGGACAGTGATGCAGGAACAGCACAGCACAGAGTCTGAAGATTTGGCTTCTAATTCTGACCTTGCTATGGAATTCCTGTGCAGTCTTGCAAGATCATTTTTACTCTGTGTCCCTACTGATTTGAAAATAGGATGCTATTACTCCAGAGCGTGAGGACTAACTTAGGACCAGGGTATCACTACGAGGAATACTGCCAACATTTAAATGCTGGAGTGTCCATCACAGAAAATCTTAAGCAGCTACAGCTGCAAAAAAAAAAAAAAAAAAAAA